>JAQFXV010001679.1:0-12625 GCA_034694065.1 Camisia spinifer | reverse complement strand
AATGCGTGAAAGTATATATCTTTGAAATCACTCGTTAAGTTATTTCCGTAATGGTACATTGTTCTGTTCTACAATTTATTTAATATGCAATGAAATTTTCAGCAATTCATTAATATATAGGATATTTAGAATAGATTAAGTTCAATGACTGTAAAATAGAAAATATATTAATATGATTCGCATATGATTCAAATAATAGCAGAATATCTTATCAAGAATATCATCATTTGATTTAAATCGCATGACATATCTTCACATAAATTCAGTTTATAAAACAATAAATATTCAAACTATAATATTAAAAATAATGATAAAGTTCTAAAAATTTTGAGTATTCTATAGCTTTAACAAATGGCTTTGGAATTAATTAAGGGAATTCATGGGAATTCATATGTAAATGATTGTAAAATTGAATTGTAAAAATGAATTGATGTAAAAATTGCTTATATGGGAATTCATGTGTAAATTAGTCACGAATTCAACTAATAATAAAAAATATTATAAATCAATTTTTTGTACACAAATATTTTTCAAAGTTTGAGAAATGATAAATTGCTTCTCATAATTATTTAATGAGTTTGTTGGTGTTGAATATGTTAGTTTGCATTCCTATTTATTATTCCTTTATCGAGATTTATTCCAAACTGAATGAGCTTCAAAATTGTACAGGTATTCAAAATCAACTTTTGGAAAATTATAAATATTTTTGAGTTTTGAAAGACAGGAAATGACAGGAGAGAGTCTCTCAAAAAAACTTTGAAACTGTAAACTAACTGTAAGCTTATTTGAAATAAAGTATAAGAAACTCAATTAAAGTTCACGTTTTCATGTTATTGAATAAAATTTTTCATTTTTGATAAATTGAAAAGTAAATGATTTTATTAAGAGCTTTCCTTTAATCACGAGCTCAAAGGTTAGTCCTGTCCAGTGTTGATATTTCATAGAATATTGCATTTGATAGCATTTTAAGCTTTAAGTAGTTTCTAGTGATCACATCCATTCATAATGAGATATCAAAATTCAGTGCACTTAAGGTTCAGAAAAATAAAACTACAAACTGTAAAATTTGTTGTTTTTTCGAAACTGAGATAATTTATGGAATAAAATGATAAATTTCAGAAAATTCGTTTTGCAGCTATCTCTAATCGGAAATTTTCACTAGATTTCAAGTAGTCTTTAATAAATTAACACAAATTAAAAATTAAGACTTAAAATATAGCAATTATTCAATGGTTTATTCATTGAATTTATTGAATTTAAATGCATAATATTCCAGAAGGAGTAATAATACCACTGAAGCACTATTGATAAATTTACAATAGATTGGTGTAAAATGAATTGTTTGCTATTGTGTACACGAACGTATTTAAACCCGAGTACAAAAACCTTTCTTGACATCCACCATAGACTCCATTAAAAGCTGAATAAAAAATCATAACTGCTTAACCCTATTGCTTAAATATTATTTTTCTAATATCTCATATAACTCAAGTAATATTTAACCCACCTAAAGTTTAACGCCCACAAACCACCTATATCGACTCTTATAATTTATAAACGAATTATCTCAGACTCAGAATAGGATGAAACTATCGATCAGATAATTTGAAAGTAAAGTTTGTTATATTGTATGAAAGTCTAAGAAAATTTGAATCGAAAAAAGATAACATGTTTCTTCTTGTTCTATAGAAAAACTCCATTATTAATGATCATACATGAAAATAGTGAATTCTTCTCTGCAATTCATGTTTAATAGCTTCTGGACTCTTAAATCTCTATTGTTTTGCAGCTCTTTCATGAAAAATAGTTCGAAATAGCGATTTGAATAGAATCCAAACCATTTCACAAAATTTAATTTAGATTTTTTATTTTTTCATGCCTTGCAGAATAAGTAATTGATGATAGGGAAGTTTTCTATTCAAACAAATATTTTATTTAATTCAATTATTTTTAAAAGTATAGTTCAAACATTGCTTTAGGAGTATGGATAACATAAAAATAATTTATTTAATTAATGTGTATAATAATCAGGACTTTTTTCGAAATGATTATTGACCGTAAGGCAAAGTATTTGATCAGTGAATTCATCTTATTTCGCTTTCATGTTTTCAATTTTACTTACTTTTACTTTTTGACTTTCAATTGCATTTTACTTTTATTTATCAGATGAAAAGACATTAAGATCCTTAGGTTTTTGTCTATTACTCAGCAGTGATAAAAAAATAACACATTCTCATAATTTTATTCCATCATAAAAATCAGTTTCTATTACCTTTGATTTGGGAAAATCCGAAATTCCTCAAAAAGCATTAAAATTTGCAATATATTGAATAAAACATTAGTTGATTCCTTTGGATCTTTTGATGTCTGATGATTCTTAACTGTATTTTATTTATAAACACTTAGATAGAAGTTTTAGTTTTAGTCATTAGTGAGATATTGTGCAGATGCGAAGTTTAATCGTTGCTTTTAAACTTAATATTCATTTTGATAACACTTATCTTTCTTTGCAAAAATGCAATATGAATTTAATCATAGTTTGAGAAAAATGAACCGAAGAAAATATTATATTTTGATTTTTACTGAAATTATGATTAATTTCATGATTATTTTGAAGTGTTATCAGAATAAATAATAAGTTCAAAAGCAATGATTGAACTTCGCATTTGTATTTATACTTCAATTTGGGGGTTTCAGAATGATTCGATTTAATCCATAAAGTAAAGCATGAATTTTCTATGAATAATTGATTAAATATATCTAACTTATAAGAGTTATAAATTATTCAATTACAAGTTGGTAATTTTTCAATCTATTTATTTTTCAACTTATCTTAAAAATCTCTTAAAGATTTACTGCACTTCGCATTTAATTTATTCAAAATAAAAGTAATATTTAAATCGAAAATACAATTATAACTTATTGCGAAGTGCAGTAAATCTTTAAGAGATTTTTAAGATAAGTTGAAAAATAAATAGATTGAAAAATTTAAAGCTTGTAAATTGAAATTATGTTGAATATATAGCAAATAAAATCAATTCAAAATTCAAAGTATTCAGAATAAATTTTTGGGAAAATTTTTAATTTTCATTCATGTGGTTCATAATTTGAAATAAAACAAATTGATAATATTTTCAAATTTTTTCGCCTTTGTTATTGAGAAAAGAAAAAAAGTTTCTTCGCTGAAAATATATTACGAAAAACTTGATTTCGAAGAAATTGATTTTCGCCAAAATTTTCTGCATAACAGTTAATATAATACTAGTAGTAATAGTGGGTTATGCGACAAAACCTCGCAGCCTAAAACCTCGCAAACAAAAGTCTCGCGTACAGAAACCTCGCAAATGTATAGAAAACTTATTTGATAATTTCAATAAATTCATAGTTATTCGAGCATAGCCCCTAATTTAATTAATGATGTAAATTAAAAATTATTTTTAAAAATATTAAGTATGTTTTTAAAAAATTGAAGTTCTCATAAATGTTGATTAGTTTGAAATTTTCAAAGGAAAAATAGTATTAAATAATTTGAAAAGTATTCGAAATGAGTGAATTTGAAAATATAAGAATTGTTGTTCAAATTTTAAAAACATAAAAATTCTTTTAATTTCAAAAATATGATTATTATTATGTTCGCGAGGTTTTGGGCCACGAGGTTTTTGTTCGCGAGGTATTGTCGTCATACCGTAATAGTGATACGAAACGAAAAGCTTTGAAAATCAAAATGTTTTCAGTATAAGAAATAAGCTTTCAAAGTAAATAATCTCATTACAAGTTTATTACAGAATAAATTTCTAGTAAAATAATAAAATAGAAAAAATAGAATTACTCTAAGAAAAAGGTAATGCTTTACAGATTTTTGTAATAGTTATTTCGTTTATGGCTCTAAGGATTATACAAAATAAGAGAATCTTGAATTCAATGTTTACTTAAATTCAATTGAATGAAATGTAAATAATTCTAAAATTTCAAAAATTAATAATAAAACTTTCAAACATTATTCACATTATTTTGACTGCATTTTATGTCTATTCATTTGAATATTTGTTTCATAAGCACTTTATTATTAAAAAGACCAATAAATTCTGATAAAACATAAGTAATTTATAGACAATATAGAGATAAGATGACTATCGATTGAAAAAATTCTTTATATGCAAAATATAGAACCATAGTTGAAGTTTGGTGTAAAAACCGGTGACTTTATGCCACTCAAGTTTAATGTTTAAACAAATGAATTCAAGACCAACATTATCTGATCAAAAATTCAGTTGAATGATATCTAAGAGAACTCAATATATTGATAACGTGTAATTCAAACATTTTTGTATCTTTGACAGAAATACATGAAATATATTTATGATTCTAATCCATAAGTACAACAATGATCAAGAAAAACAGGAAAGCGGGAAAAAGTTTGCATTAGTATTTTTTCACTAAAAATAGTTATTAATAAAAATCTTTCTATCTCAGATACATTATTACTCACATGATAAGCTTCAATATAAGTTTAGATAAAACTTTACAAACTTTAATAACTCTGACATTATAAGGTTTCAGAGTTATCGGTAAAGAGAAGGATTTTTTTTTTTAATAAAACATCAAAATTCCTCTTCCCGTTTTTCTTGGTCATTATTGTACTGTAATATCCATGAGTTTATTTGTTAAATTTCCATTAGAAAAGATTTAGTAATATCATTACATTCTTGAATAAAATCTCGATAGAAAATAGAACTTGAAATAAAATTTTAGCCTAAAAAAGCAATTATTGTGCAATGTTTTTACAATCATTAGTTCATTTCACAATTTAATCGACAAAAAGCTACAAAAACAAAACAAAAAATACTCAAACATTGATAGTTGAAATTCTATCTGAAAAGAATTTGTAAATATTATTTAGTTTGGAAGCAGGATTTCTAATTAAATTGTTTATCAGAACTTAGTTTTGCAATCAGCCAAAAACATTAGAGAAGCTTAAAAAGGGATAAAAAACTTTTGATCATAGAAAACAAGTCCTTACTTCTATTCATATACTTCATTGAATTATGTGTTTTGAGCCTATTTTATGATTTGATTCAAACTTTATTAAGTTTATCAGATTTTTATATCGCAATAAAATTCTTTTTAATATCCTGTTTAATCTGAGGATGAAATTATTGGGAGAATTTATGAGAAGTTAGTCTTAATTCAATTAAGATCAAAATTATGGAATAAGTTTTCTAAAAATGGGTTTCACTGTGCGCTTGATTGAGCTGAAAAACAAGATAGCTTTTAATGAGCTTGTTTTGAAGCATTGATCTGAAATAAATACATCCTTTCAGATTAAGAGTGTTAGTTTGCCATTAATTTATAAGTTATCTAGATATATCTTTTCAAATCTTTTCGAGGATTATAGTCCTAAAGGCCGAACTCCTAACACCCAAAAAACCGAATGCCAGAATTCCTAAAATCCGAAACCCAGAAACCATAAACTATTTAATATTCATAAATTTTGTTTTAAAATGAAAAATGATTATTTGAATAACTGATCAGTTATGATCTTATTATTATTTATTATTTATAAATTATTTAAAATACTTGTGAATAAATAAAAAACATCAATTTAGAGATCTGTAAATGTTTAATGAATACTCCATATTAAATAATTATCGGGACTGATTCAAATTGAATAAGTCTTATATGTATTCAAATATTTTTCGCCAATTCTCTACCAAATTATGGAAAACTATCATTAAGACCTATCGAACATATGCTTATCAAGAAATGATCCTTTCCTTCAACCAGTATTCAGAGTCGATTCCTGTACTTTACAGGCGATTCCTATGCGTCTGACAATGCTTAAAACGAGTTAAAATAATCGATTTTTTAAACAGAGATTCTTAAATATTCTAAAATGGCATTCTTGAAACGATTAAGATATCAGTATTTTTTTTGTTTAAATAGAAAAATGAAATATTGAATAAAAGTAGAACAAAATTATGCTTTTCTTTCTTTAAGCCCTAATGGTTAGCAAATCGTCTTCAAATGGATTTTTTCTCCAACAGAAATATTACAAAATTGATTCAGTTTTGAAGCCAAATAATAGTGAGTCAGATTGTGAGAGAAACTAAAGGAAATATGAAGGAAAAGACATTTGAGTTCTAGACTTACTTCCCTAGAACTGAATCATTCATCAAAATATATGTCTCGTTATAGTGTCAGTCATGTCCATATGTGCCTACACTGATACTGATATGTTCTCTCTCTCTCTCTCTCTCTCTCTCTCTCTCTCTCTCTCTCTCTCTCTCTCTCTCGCCTTAAATTCTTTTTCTTTGATGTGCTTTTTTATGTACAATCACTTATTGATAGATCATATTATCGATCAATAAAAATGAAGTATTTGTATAACATTTTCAATAAATAATTGAATAAACCTCTTATTCTATTATAATTTATATCATAATAATTTATTTCTTGAAAATATTATCTTGAGATTAAATTTCAAATAAAGAAAATTATTTATTATAAGAATACTTTTAGATAACACACAAACATTTTGCATAATACAGAATGCATTTTAAAATTCTTGGAAAACCTTCAGTTTATTTTAAGTTTTTTTTATAATTAACTAGTTTTTACTTTAAAACTTTAAGTTCATTTATTTAAATTATGGTCAGGTTTTGCAGAGATTACTTTCAGAGAATATTAAATCATGAAAAAACAGCTTTTTGAATATGTTAATCTTGTGTTCATAAAAAATTGAGTAAATTTAAATACTTTATAATGCATTTGCAATCAAATTATTTATTTTTTATCTCGAAGAATATTATTTTTCTTCAGAAAAATGCTGCCTTATTTGCATATTTCTATTTATTTTTCTTATTTCATAACTTCATTTAAAGTAGAAATCACTGCAAATTTTCTATATTTGACTTTATTAAAAAATTGAAGGCAACTTAGCTTTCAATCATTTTATTCATTCATGTTTTCCTGAATATTTTGCCGTCTAATTCAATATTCTTCACATAATTACCAAAATAATAAATTGAATTCACATCAAATTTTTTCTCCATTAAGTTTCTAAAAGTTTCCCAAAATGTAAAAAGTATTTAATTTGAATTTACTTTTGAAAGAATAAATGCTTACATGAATGAATGCTTCGCAAATAATGAATTTATATCAAATTCAATAATGTTTCGAAAAATAAGTTTAAATTTCTGAATCTTATAAAATAGCAGAATTCGGCCTAATTTTCAATGAATAGTTAATGATTAAAATGAAAAAACTAATTGAAATTCTGAATAAATTGAATAAAATAAATTTGAAAAGAATTTCTTCAATGAATTCATTAAATGAGAATTAGTCTCAAAACAAAGAAAATAATATTAAACAAAAGGCAAGAAATAAAAAAAAGATTTAAAATGAAAAAATATAAGACTAAACAAACACATACGTATTGCTTATTCTTAGCGAATAAAGAGCTGAATTCACACGACTACTAATGGTATAAATCAGTTGGGAGTCCGAAATGGCTTTGACTTAAACTAAGTTCATTTTTTCTACTTTTACAAAATAAATCAGTAGAAAGTTATGCCAAATGCAAATGCAAACAAATTGATGTAAAGTATTTTTTTTATGTCTACAAACTTTACTTTTTCTAAAGTAAATTTTTCTTTTTTTAAATTGTATGATGTAATGAAGAAAAAAGACATTTTTCTTCGAAGCAATGCATTGAAGCTATTATTAAATGTTAAGCAATCTCTAAAACCTACTGATAAAAGAGAAAAGACCTTTTATAAGGTTTTTATGTAATAGCTATTGATAGAAAAAAAATGTCAATTATCGGTCTAATCATTTAATGAATTAATACATGAAAATAATACTTATAAATCAAGAAAAATAAAGATCATTTAATTCATTTTGTTTTTACTATACTTTCTTGAATGATTTTTAACCAGTTTTGCAAAATACATATTTCGGTAATCCTATTTAAATATTCAATGCCTGTTCAATTAATTGCAAAACTCTATCCCGGACATGGCAAGGGGTGTAGGTAGGGTGTACACCCTTGGAATGTTGAAAATCCTGTACCTCACTCCAAAGATTTGAGATTTCAAAAATCCCCATCGTTTTTTTCAAGGATTCTCAAAAACTTGACCACACCCCGACTAAATTTTGAGAATTTATGGAAATTTGGACTCGTCTGGAAATTTTATCTTTCTCAACTGTCGCTGCAGAATCATAAATAAGCAAGTTCAACTTTAAAGAGTCAGAGTCAAGGGGTATAAAAAGTCATTATTTTATATTGGAATATTTTCTGAAATTGGAGAACTCTTTGTTAAATTATTTCTAAAATTTTTGTATTCTATAATTCTATCCGAAATTCTCGAAAACAGGCACATTTTCCAGAAATCTTATGGGGAATCCGGTTTTTTAGTTTTGAAGGTAGGGTCTAAAACCACGTTCACCCCACTTGCTTATCCATGCTTCAGAACTCATTTGCAATTGTGATAGGACTATAATAATAAAACAAATAATTGTTTAATTTATTAAATTAATTGCATAAGTTCATGAAAAATCTGCTATGGAATGAAATAACTATCTTTCAAAATATTAAATTATACTTTGAAAATTATGAACATATATATAAACATGATAAGCAAATTTTAACTACAAATGTCAAGAACAGAGTAAGTCAAAAAAATACATTTAAAAGTCAGATTCAAGTAAATAAAGTTCAAATTCAATTTCAAAAATCCAGTACTCTTTTGAAACTACTGAAGAAGCTTAAATTCTTGAATATTTCTCTCCAGGTCATGATTTTTTATTTTTGTTTACCTCAAGATTATAAGAATATCATACTTCCTCATTAACTTGTGTTCCTCCTTGTATATAAACTTTTGCGTAAAGATAGCTTAAAGAAACTTTTCTTTATCTAACTCGCACTCTAGTTGTGTGATTCGTGATTCTTTACTTCCTGTTATCATCATTAAAGTCATAAACTTTTCTCACTTTCATATAAAAGATAAGTTTTTTCATTATTATTTGCTTCAATCGTTATCTTTGCCAACATTTGTATAGTTTTCACACTTTCTGTCCTCATACAAATTCGCAAAATGTTTTCTTTTCATAGAATTTCTTCTTTAGACATTTAAATATATTTCAGTTCCCATATTTGATGCAATACTAGTGAATTTGTATGAAATTTTTCATATATATAATTTTTAATAAGATTTTCGGGAAGAAGAAAAGACTCAGAATTCCCAGAAAATTGAATAGCTTAATAAACTCTATTCCAGTGTAGATTACATTGAGATTTCATTATTTAAAAAAATTTAGGATCTAAGAGTTTTTGACTTCATTAGTAAAAGAGGAGAACTTTCAGTGATCAATGTATTATTTTCAATGGTGTTCAGCGTCATAGCAAGTAATTATTTTTTAAAATCAAAATTATCTATTGAAAATTGTTATAAATAATCTTTAATCAATGCAGTTCTTAGAATAATTTTATATTTACATTTGATATTTATAACCTGAATTTAATTAAATTATCTTAATTTCAATTTTATAATTGAAAATAATGTCAAACACAAGAAGAAATTCAATTAACTTTATGTTTATAATGTCATGTTTTGAAATTTGAGCTTTAACTCACTTTGGAATATTAATTATATTTTAGTCAATAAATATCAGAACTGGTTTTCGCGGGGGTTTTTATTATGAATATTTATAGCCTTATTCTTTGAATATGGACTAAAACATTAAATCAAACTCTCAAACTCTTTCCATCTTCAAAAGCTTCGAAATAAAATAAGATTTGAATGAATTTGTGATCATAAAATTTCCAATGCAACATAAATATAAAATATAAATATAATGAAAATATCTCTGAAAATAAGCATGGATTATTTTTTTTTGTAAAATTGAGACAAGACTGAACTAATAACTCATACAAGTATTCGGTTGATATAGGATTAGTTTCCAACTAATTTATGGTTTGATGATAAGTTGGATTCTAGGAATAAAACCGACCACAAAATTGAAGTAAAATGAATTTTTTCCATTTTTCTCAACTGTATTCCTCAACTAATTGAAATGTTTTATTCAGACAAATACTTGAACCAAAATAATTTTTTAGTTCACAAAAACGTGTTCATAGTTTTTTTTTAAAAAGACTCAATTAAATTTTTAAGAACTGAAATCTGAAAAAGAGTTAAAATTGAGTGATGACAGACTGAAGGTATGAATCTCTAGAATTAAAGTCAAACAAAAATCTTCTCATAACTAAAACCTCATATTATAATTAATTCACTTCTGTCTGCTCTCTATTCTCTACTAAATGCAAAACAATTCTACGTTATCAAAAGAATACGAAATGTGAATGTTAAGCAAAATTGATTATTTTGCATAATCAATTTTTATATAAAATACACGACTACACAGAAAGTGGAAGTGAGATACGTGACTACATAACAGTGTGACCACCCGTTCAGATTAAGTTCTTATTGTCCTGTATTTTATCTTTAAAATTAAAAAAATTTATTAGAGAAGTTCGAGTGAAAGTAAACTTTAAAAAAAATTAGATATTTATAGAGCAAAATAATGCTTTCTTATTGATAATGTTTGATCATTAATAGACTTTGGCCTTTTAGTCCCTTTTATGTTTATTCGCATAAAGTTTTCTCGAAAAAGTATCATATAACAACTTTTGCGACATTTTAGTCGTTTATTTTTGAAAATACCTTATATTAAATGAAATTCTATGCGGAAATTTTAATGAAAAATAAGATAACAATTAGATACAAATATTTGTCAAATTAGTAAAGTTCAAATGATTATGGAATATTTTTATCAACCTAGAAAGGTGGTCACACTAATACCAAAGATCTAATTAATCTATAATATAAACTTGACATGCTTAAATATTCTATTGTTTTATTCACATATAATATGAACTTTGTATTCAATAATGAAATTATATTTTCTTTGAAATAAATCGATTCTAATGTTAATTTTTCAGAGCTATTTAATGCAATAGTGCTACTTGTTTAGAATTAATTTGAATTTAAGAATATAAATTGAATAATTTTCTTCATATAATATATTGTACTAAATATTAAGATCATTGATGTGTAACAGACTTCTCTGGCAGAGTTTTATCAATAGACCAGAAAGTTGATGTCATATTATTGATCATTTAGTTTCAGTTAACAATGATATGAAATGAATAAAGCGAAGAGATTTTAATTCACAAAATTAACATAATATAATAGCATTGATTAATCGATTGATTATGGCAATAAATTTACTCTACTATCAGAGCCAGGAAAGCAATTGGGCTGAAATTGAATTAGAGTAGCTTTTATTTATAAGACTCATTAGCTTTCAAAGAGGAAAATTATCTTCTATAAGTACACAAATATACTAATATTTTAAACTTTAGCTGAAGATTCACTGTTGAAAGAAATAATATTTGATTTTTTAATATTTATTTGAGTAACAACAGTAACGTTCATAAGTTTTACTATTTCTCAAATAGAAAGCTAAACATTTATATTGATAAACATCTATTCAACGGTTGAACATTTTTTTAAAAAAAAGAACTAAGTCAACATTCGAGAATTTTCAAAAGAGAGATTTTCGAATTAAAAATACTTTATTGAATTAAAGTTTAAGGTTACAAAACTTAATCAAATAAGACTTGCTTTAAGTTTAATGAGACTTAGAAGTTATCTCATCAAATTACGTATGAAATTAGTGAAATTAAATCTCTTCGAGCGTTTATTATAAAAGAAGGTATTGTAAAAAGATCAAACTTTTTGAGGGCACATTCCTAATGGAAATGATTAGTTTAAGAATACTGAAAATAAACTAAATCAATTAAATTTTTTTGAACTCTGAGGCATAAAGACTACTAAATTATTGAAACTATCCATATAATAATATTTAAAAGTTTGTTCGTTTGTTTGTTTGTTTGTTTGTCTATCTGACCGGTTACAGACTCGGCCCTTGGACATGATACAGGCATGAGACGAGTATTATTAGAGCCATTATGGCTGTAGATTTCACGGGAAAATTTTTTCCGAAAACTGACCAGAGGCCAAGTTACTGAACTAAATTTTGTCAAGCACGAGCCGAATTTGATCGGGATATTTTTAAAGGGCTCTTTTGCTCGCCTAGCGAGCGAAATTGTTTCTAGTTTAAAATGATATTAATAATTGATCTAATTACTCAACAAAAACTAAATCTTTAGAAATTAAGTGCTTTGGGAAAGTAATCAAATTTTGAGAGAAATCTAGTAAACTAAATATTTTAAAATTGTTTTAATATACATTAATTTGAAGTATTGAAATATTATTTAATGTAAGAAATATAATTAATATTCAATAAAATGGATCAAAAATATATCATTTTCCATACAAAATGCTATCTCGGAATTCAAAAAATTTTCTTCAAAAAGCATAAATATCATTTATCTAATTACTTTCGCAAAGCATTTAATTGTAAAAACTCATTATAAATATAATTACTAGAGTCCCTAAATTCGCGCGATTTTTGAAAAGTTCATTGAACAAAATCTCTAAAAATAATTTTTTCACACAAAGTATGTCAATATTTTATTGAACCCCAAAAAATAATTAAACTA
>JAQFXV010001678.1:0-12625 GCA_034694065.1 Camisia spinifer | reverse complement strand
TATATATTATTAGTCATTTTTAAAACCATAATCGATGAATGTGTTTCAGTTAAGTTTAATGAATTCTTAAAATGATTTTATTGGAAAATTGTGGCACTTTTTATACCTGATTGCCAAAAAGGTGCAAAAAATACTTCTTAATAATGAAATTTTTGATCATAGATAAGACATTTTGATGTCGAGTATAACTAAATCCCTCTATAGATCGCTGCATACCATCATTATATGAGAACAGTTTTACGTCTCAGTTAGTCTTTGAATTATGAACTGATCAAATTGAAGTAGATAACATTTCATCAAACCTCGACTTTCATCCCGAAAACTCTTTCTTTTTTAGGAAATCACAAAAACTTTGTAAAAAATTAAGATATTTTGTAAAGAAAGCAAAAAAAGCTTGAAAAAGATATCGATTGAAAATTTATATTTTTCATTATTTTAGAGACCAAGAAGAGAAGTTTGAAAATAAAGTAAAATTCGTAACTTATAATAATTATTAATGATGCACTTGATTGGCTCTCTTACTCGAGGAGTGAGCCCTTCAGCATAACAATTATGCATTAACTATTCATATACAGTATAATATTTAAAACTAAATTCTCAATAAGTAATTAAATACCCCTTTTAGTGGTTAAACGATATCTGATATTAGTATTATTTTTCTCAAATTTCCAGACAAAGTGATGGAAATGTTAACATTCCATCATTGGTTAAAAATACTAACTATCAAATTTATTTTAAATAAATTTAATACAACTTTAAAGGTCTCGAATATAAAATTCGGGAAAATTAATTCAAATATTTGAGAAATATTTATGTAAAAATCCATTAAAGTAATCAAACTATCAAATCTAAAAATTAATGTATTTCTGACTTGGCTGTTATCGAAGTTAAACGAGTTTACAACTTTTCATGAGAATAAGTTATTTACATTTTCTATTTTAAATTTAGTCAGTTTAAATGATATAATATAATATCAAAGTGCAATTTAATATTTAAGAAAGATAATTATTTGAATTTAGGATCACTTTGAAATTTTCAGAAAAACCTGGATATGAACTCTTCATAGTGTTACTGAATAAGTACGCTATTTATTGCATATCTAGGATTTTTAGCTGTAGTTGAAGACAATTATTGAGAAAAAACATGATCAAAGAATCAAAAATTACACACAAGTTACATAAATTCCTACATAATTGACGGAAGTTGTTCAAAATGTTGAACAAATGAGGAACAAAGACTAATTTTTGAGTGAAAAAGTTACACTTTTATCAATAATTAATGCTTTTTGAATGAATTGAGTGAATAAAATATTGATTCTAGTGATAATTTACACATGAAACCATCATTAATTTTCGAGTAAATCAAATTTCGAGAAATAGTCGAGACTCGATCAAGACTCGAGTTTAAATTCCGATCGAGACTCGAGAAATTGAATAACCCACACTAATTTTCACCTGAAGAGATTATTAGTAGATTGAAGATTGATTTTAGAGTTTCGTTTTCTTTTTTTTGAGGCTTCAAAAACGCGTTTGAGTCAACACAAGAAATAAATATTTGAATAAATAAAAAAACTACTTAAGACTTAATTAACAATATAGGCTAATAGAATGATATAAATAATAAAAAGAGTGCAAAGAAAAAGGTGTTTCCAATAAGTATTTCGATATTAAAAATTTAATACTATTTCTTATTGTTCTCATAATAAATGATAGGTTATATGTTTTATTAATAAAAATATTACGTTTTCAGACATAATCAATAATTCAATAAACAAGTAATATATTACAGTTATATTTATACTCATAATATGTGAACGCAATTGTGCACTAAATAAAAAGAGAATGACATTCACTCAAAATTTCATATCTCTTGCTTTTTTACTCCAGTGAATGCGTGACCAATACTATCAGGCATTTTGCTTAATGTAGTTTTTATTTTCAATATATTAGAGTAAGTTTTGCTTATACTGTACACTCTATTCATGATAGCAAAGCTTGTATTAACTGATAATCACATAACACGTTTCACAAGCGATCAAAGTATCAAAAAAGGCCTAAATCAAGTTCTGTTTACATGGTATGTATTGTGAGCTATATATGACTTAATGAAGTCTTGTCACTACTCAAACTTGATATTCCAGAATCAGTTTATGAGACTCAATAAATACTAGTCGAGTTATACCTATTTTCCATTATAGAACTCATACCAATATAAGAGGCAATTCAATTGAGAAGAAATTATCATAACTATGAGAAGCATTCAAGTAATGAAAATCTATGATATTCAGTGGGAGTTTCATGTTATACAAGTACTAAATAACTGTCCACTTCTCTGAATCTGATTTTTTAAACGAAATAATGAGAAAGAGAAATTACTTACCTAATTATCAATAGATATTTTCTGGTTAAAGATGAAAATGAAATTCCATTAGTTTTATGATTTGTTGAAAACCATTGAGAAAAAATTGAATTCTTTAATGAATAAATCTTTCAAATGACTATTGTTTTGGAATTGGTTTTAATTCGTGAGCTCTAAAACGATTTTGAAAGATTGATAACCAATGGTATTAAAATATATAGCAATTGATAAAGTATGATCTAAATAGGTAACGGCAGATTGTCATAATTTCCTTTATTCCAAAGCTATGAGAGACAAACAAGAACAAAATTTTTAGATCTCTATTCTCTTGCTATACTCTGCAAATAAACTTCACATTTAAAAAAGTGGTGAAAATGAATTGAATTTTTAAAATCTCGAGCTTTTTCATAATTAATCATGAATTTATTCTATATTTTTATGTTAATTCGAGGACTTATTCAACAATATAAAAATATCGATATACACTTCTACTCAGTAAAGCATAAAAAAGAAAGCAGCTAGGCTAATTTTGGATGATCAAAACACTCTTACTGACAGGTACTGACAAATTATTTGAAAACAAGGGAGAATCAAACCATCAAAAACTGAGTCCAGAAATTTTGATAATAAGTAAATTATTCATGGAATTGAAACTAATTGAATGAAAGGATAATTTTTCAAGGATTTTAGTTTTCCTAAAACTAATTTAAAAACTTGTTTCCTTTAAATTGTGACCAAAAGCCTATGATAAAATTCTTCTATTATAAAAATCTATGTTATGAGAATCAGGCAGAAATCATATCTATTATCAATTTCATTGAATAATAGTTTAAATATATTTTTAAATACTAATGTTGTGAACATGAATGGTTTGAAAATTTATACAGTAAACTATTTCACTAGAGGAATATTATGAATTTCTATCAAATAATAGATAATATCATTAGATTTTGTTATTTAATTATGTTTTCAAAAACAAGGAAAGGTAAACAATTTTTTGCAAGTTGAAAATTTATTTGAAAGTTTTATAAAAAAAAATGAAAACCATTGAAAATGAAAAACAATGCTTAAACTTTAGATATTTTCTTTCATATTCGCTTTGAAAACATCGATTAAATGATTAAAAAACAGTTTATTGACAAAAAGTTAAGTTTCAAATGGTTTGAAAGTTAATTATATGCAAAGAATTTATGAAGTTTTATTCAATAAAATTAAACTTTAATATTATGCATAGCGTGTATGACTTCTATATCAATATTGGAGAATAAGGAAAAAGTTTATCTTCAATACTGTAAGCATTTTTTAAAAAAAATATCATAAAATGCTTTATCTGTATTTTGAACAATAAGTTGAGAAAAAAGATAGTTTAATAGTTCAAACTTCGAAGTAAGAAAATATGATACTTTGTTAGTTAAAAGTTAGAAATATTTAACTCTCTTTTTATCAACTTATGGCATAAAATAGAGATTAAAAATCTTATTGAAGATGAACTTTTTTCAAATTTCTTTTCATATATACAAAGAAACATTTAAAATATTGATTACTTGTTATTGTGCGGAATGAAAATAAAACTTATTTATAACTTATAAATTCATGCATATATGAAGTGAATTACTTATGTAAAATAGTAGTCATTTCCGATGTATAATTAAGAAAAATATTATATGAATTGAGTCAAATTGTTGTCATTATTCCAAACATTATTAGCTATTCTTTTGATTAATAATTATTAAAAATAAATATGAAAATTATATATTCAAAACAGAAATTATAGTTCAAAGATTAGAAAGTTATTAAAAAATGAATTAATGATAAATTGAAGGTTGAATTGAATGGAAAACAATACTATAGCCGCTGTCACACGCACAAGAAATTGATGCAAACTAATTGTGCCTCTTGTGACGTGAAACAGAAACTAGAGAATTGAATCAATCATTAATGAAAATTCACCAATTTTTGTAACATATTTCAGATGACAGTTGACCTAAAATTGAACAATAAAAAATGCTAAATCAATATTAAACAGTTTATTTATGAAACTCAGTTCAGTAAAATAGGAAATTCTTCAAATATAAATTATTATCTTCTATATTTTCAATAAAATTTTGCAATAAAGTTCTTCTGATGCGACGAAAAAGTCAATAATTATCTTATTTTCTCAATTTTATTCAAAGATAAATAGTAAAAATAAATTTAAATAAAGAAAAATTAATGATATCACGAGCTCAACACAAAAATATACATTAAATTTATATTCTTTTGAGAAATTATTAGAAATTCTGAATATGAAGATCATTATTAATACTAAGTTAAGTTTGAAATCGATTTTCAAAAATAGCTTTTTGTAGTCAAATAAGAACATCATTCATCCAACCTATAAAATAATTGTGTAATATTATACATATTTCTTTCGAAATCATAAATTCTAAAAATATAGTATTGATAATAAAATTTTAAATTTAGAAAAGTCCATACTTAAGATAAGATAAAAGATGAAGAGAAAATACAGATTAAGCTGATTCATAATTATCATAATGAATATCTACTTTATCGAATAGCATAAAAAAATATCAGACGCTTTTATTTGATTTCAAAGACAAAGACAGACAGACATATACTGTACTGAACAATAACAGAAGTGTGAGTGAAAGAGCTTTAAAAGTTGAGCTCAATTATAGTGATACAGAATAATTACTTTGTCTGCTTTGAAAAATAGTTTGCCTATGACTGAGATCAAGAAAGACAGTAATTATGTCGTTAACCAGTAATAAGAAGCAGTGTTTTTTGTATAAAATGACAATTTTGTGCATTGATTTACACATTAAATGAAAAAATTTCTGATTCACACGGTTTGAATCAGACATAACAGCATTTTTTAGGTGATAACCATGTTAAAAGTGCCTTAAGTTTATAATTTACGCATTTTATTGACATAAGAAAATCTCATATTTGGAGATTAAATCCTATTTCAAGTTAAAATTAATTATTTAACAATAAAGCGTTAAAAATATATATATTCTTAGGAAACAATTATATTATTCTGATTAAAATTAATGAAAACAAGTTAATTGTGATTAAGTTTGTAAACCAAAGAATTGAGACCCTCTTCAGGGAGTAGTTTTGCATCATATACTTCTGCGGTATAATTGATGCCAAAAATAACGATTAGGAAAAGATTTTAACGTATGCGATAATTTTCACACTTCAACTTATATGAGATTTATTTATTTTCCTAATAATTAATAAATGAATTAGCATTTAAATTGAATAGAGAATTGGCTACTTATATATGTTTGAACGCAAAACATAGTTATTATTCAAAAATAATTATAGTATTCAATTAGTAATAAATATAAAACTTGAAAACCATTGTATGCAATGTTTAACTTTAATGAGTTATAATTAAATTATTGTGCACTACAAGTAATAATAGTATTTCATAACTACTGTTTAGTAATTGTTGAGAATATTGAAATTAATGAAATTAATACATGAAAGTATATATAAATGTTGGCGAAAAATAATAATGATGTACACAAGTGTTCAACCTTTTGGTGCTTTTAACTTAATTACTTGAATACACGAACTGAGAGCAAAACTGACACTTTAATTTCAGTCTAAATTAAACTTGTTTTTCATTTCAAATTTTTCAGAAAATAGTTGCGAATCAAAAATTTTGGAGTCTTATATCCAAACTTTAAGCCCTAATTTTTAGGTTCTCTTTAATAACTTAAAAATAGTTATCAAATAAATTGATTGATTTTCTAACTGAGACACACATGGCTTAAATAGAATTTGAGCCTTAAAAAGCTGTTTTAAAAGATTAAGTTATTAAAAATTTGTAAAGATATTACACAAAATTATTAAGAAAACTGTTTCTTACAAAAACCCAATTTAAAGGTTCACTAAATGAAGTTTCAAAATCCAAATAAGATATTATTAGTAAAAGTAGTTTATATAAAACATACATTCAGTGACTTCACAACGAGATTTTTTTGATGAGCAGAAATTATATTTTAATATAATAAACACAAATCCAAAGTTCTTCAGCGTTTTCTATGCGTAAAATATTTCGAGCAATTTGTGCAGTACTTAAAATAATAATGATATCATTTTCTAATTTCGAGATAGTTTTGAGCAGAGAAAATGATAAATTAATAACTTGTGTGATAAGTGGCGCCTGATATATAGGGATGTCTAGTATTCATACTGTTCATACATCACTAATTGATTACATAAAAATGTATGAGTGATACGAGTGATACACTTATAGGAATACAGGAAAAGAAGAAATATTTACTCTAACGAATAAAGTACAGTAACTTAATATCTACTTAATTTTGGATAAATTAACTAAATCTAACTCTAACCAATCATTTGCATTTCATGTCAACAATAATGAACTATTTTTTCACTTTATTCTTCATATAATTAATGATAGTCTAATAAAATGCTTTTTACAACAAGAAATTTTTTTAATATTTCGCTTACTTATTATTTAAGTTAAAAATATTCTTTCGAATTATTATAAAATTAAATATCAGTATTTTTGTCAATAGTTGTGAATAGTCTTCAAATTGATTGAAGACTAATAGTAATTATTTAATTTGAACATTTACTACGCAATTGCGCTCAAAATAAATGTTCATTTGGTTTCGTTAATCGAATAGTTCAAACGTTTGGAGACGTAAACTATTTAAAAGACTTAAAGTTTGATATAATAATTGGTTCGGACATTCATTATCTGCTTCACAGAAAACAATTATATTCAATCTTTAAGTAGTAGAATTCAAACTTATTTAATTCACTTTGAATTTTTAAAAAAAAAACTTTATTAAATGAATTCCAGTTGTATTGAAAAGTGTGCTTGATTTACAAAAAAAATTACAACTCAAATACAAGTTAAATCTATAATTAAATTGAATGATACAATTAAATTATACGTATAATTAAATTTTGATGAACAAAAATTCCTCTAATCAATAGCTATGATTTAAGAAAATTTTAGATTTGAGCTAAAAGTCCAGCTTACATAAGAAACTTGTATTAAAAATGAATGACCTGAAGGGATAATTTAATTGAAATTCTTGAAATCAATGCAAATTTATTTTGATTCATGAGCTGATGTGTGCTGAATGTCGTTTTATCTGTCATTTCACAGGTTCTCAAATAGTAATAAGAAATCTAATAATTCTTGAGCACATGTTTCATATCATTTATTTTATTCAATAGCATATGATCTGAAAATTGCTTATTCTCAATATGCAGTACGAGTAGTATTGATAGCATTAAAAGTATTTATATTGAGATAGATGTATGTGATTGAAATTGAAATAAGTATGAGATAAGTATATAAGTTAAAGTGAAAAGTATAAGGGCATAAATCAATGGCAAAATCAAATTTAATGCTATTTCCAAATTTAATATCATCGAAATTTCAATTAATATTCAAGTTTGAAAAGATAATGAAAAAATGACTCCAAAAAGTTGTTACGTTTATTTTAGTCAAAACTTTAATGTTTAAATATTGGCCAACATTTCATTGAATTCGACGAAATAAAGTTTCAAACTCATTAAATTATACTAATTTCAATATTTCAATATTTAGATGTTGAAAATTATGACTTTGATGAAGAGACATGAGATTCGAAAATTTTACTCATTCTTAAAAGAATTAAAACGTGTGTAATCATAGATTTATGTAACACATTGTCAACTAATTATAAAACTATTTAAACCAAGTATTGGTTGAAGATTAGAAGATATAAAGTATTAAGTTGAAGACCATAATTTCATAGAATCATTTACTTTAATCATCAATATTTTTCCGTTTCAATTATATTTCTTGATTTTTTTCGGATACTAAAACAATTCAACGAAACGCCTATTCATTTAGACGCAGAGCACATAGTTTTCGAAGTTATTTGTTGTGATGAACCGATTATTCACTCGTAAGATATAATGAATAGGTTTTAAAATTTATTTCAAATAAGATTTTTCAAAAACGATTGTTCAACTGTTATGCGAAAAATCCGTTTGAGGTCATTATATGACAATTAAATCAATCTTTTGTTAGTTTTCTCAATCATTATCAATCATTGGGTGAGATTACGAAAAAATAGCCCGAGAATTTTTTACACCCTTTAAAATGTTCTAAATGTGATTAGTTTTTAAAATAAAACTCTACTTTAAGTTAGTGATGAGAGTTTTCAAAAAATTTAAATTACAATCGATGCTCAAAAGTTTAGGAAATTTTCTTTTTGTGAGAAACTGATAGAAATATTAATAGAAATAATGTGTGAAAATATTGAATCTTTGAGAATTATATTTTGTTATAAAATGATATCTTACACGTTAGTTTACACTGAGATTCTATGGGAGTCTCATTTTAAGCAAAATGCTTATTCCAAATGAACTTTTTCCAAATTTTGTTTCACAAATTGCAGTTATGAATATGAATATAAAATAAGTTATTGATTGGATTTTTATTTTCTTTTGAATAATTAACAGGAAATATCATTAAAAACCAATAATTTTGTAGATAACAAAACATTGAATTTTAATATTGAATCAAATTTATATCTACAGTATAAATGAACTGAAATTTTTTGATCTCAAAATATTCATTCAATAAGGAATTGGAAATTTGTTTTAGTCTCCAGGCTTTTAACATTAAATTACAAGTACTGGTAATAAATCGTATCAATAGTTATATTGTTGCGCTCAAGACTTGAAATAAAGTTTATTGCAAGCAATAATTCGCAGAAAAAGCTTTCGATGACTTACAATTAATTGTTTATTGATAAATAAAAAAGTAATTTAAGTTCGTTTAAATCTAATTAATCACTTATAAGTTATAAAAGATTTGATAATCCAATGATAAACTAATTATTCGAAATATAAAAAACCAGATGAACTGAATTGAAGTGGTGTATAACTCCATTACAAACATCACCTAATTATGGGCAAATCTGTTGTATTTACGGATAAAATTCAATACTTAAAGAATAACTACTCATAAAATAGGCACTGAATGCTACCTTACAAATTTTTATTCAAACTCATAATGGCTGTCCACAAATAAAGGCTTTTATGCACATTCCCTTCCGTTAATTTTGGTCTCTAGGATGCAATTCGTGATCGTAGGCCAGCATCTCAAAAAGTCCACTATAATAAGGGTTGAATTTGTTGAAGCCGGGACTCAATATCTCGATATTGTCGATAAGAGTGATCGCTTCTCTGCTAATTGTTTTGTATAGTAATCATATAAAGGTTTTGGTGGAGTTGAACGCTTCAATTCAAATTTCAACTCTAAAGATTATCTTTCATTAGATCAAAAAGTTATATCTCCTATTATTGTTCAATTTAGCGATTCTATGCCTATTTTATGTACAGTCACGCCGAGAAAAGCTTGCAGATTAACTAATTATTGATTCTGATAAAGCTTATCTTTCTCTGTTATCATCAAAAAACATTAGTTCAGTCATAGTTCTATATAAATGAATTTGTATTGACTATTATACAATTATTCGTAGATTTTCAGTTCTAAATTTTCAACTTTATAAGTAAAAGATTGATTTTTAAATGATAACAGAGAAAGATAAGCGCTATCAGAATGAATAATAAGCTAATCCGCAAGCTTTTTACGGCGTAACTGTACATAATAATTTTGCTAACATTTTTGCAATTAAATTAGACTCGAAAATGAATAAATTACACTTTTATTTCCATTATCTCATTGTTAAGTTTAGATCTTTTTAATTTAATCATTTATTGATTAGTTTCTCGAAATTAATCATTGATAAAATTGATAACATATAGAGTAAAGTTTTCATGATTCATACAATTGAATATATATTTCATTTTACAAAGAAAATGAATCATAATTGAGTCTGAAGTGGTGTAACCCTTAAACTATTCATTGGCTTCCTGTTAGTTTATAAATCATTTTTAGCTCATTAAAGCTATTAATATCCCATAGAAATACATTTATAGAAGAGTTTATATTAACCAAATCTATAAATAAATATTGTTGAGAATGAGAATTGAATCAAATTTCATAATCACTTATTGAACATCTCATTGATGAACATATAATTGAATACTTTAGAGATTGTTAGCACTCAGAACCAAATAATATTAATAATGAACAAAGCGTGGGTTCGTATGATATTAAGCAATATATCTGACGAAATCTTATTTGAACCCATTCTCGAGTTGACACTTTTGCGTAACATTTATATTTGAGGCATAAATAATTAATTAAATGATAAGTTGTGCTCAAAATAATTCAGGAATGAATTTCATTCAAAAGATTATGAATCTATCGATTTGATTAATTGAATAAAGTTGAAAAATAACAATTAACTCATTTTAGATCATATAAAAATTTGACATAACATTAATATTGAGTTTTTGTTTGTTTAATATGAAATCTGATTAAAAATGCAAAAATTAAACAAATCTTGAAATTGAAATATTTATGCCACAAAATGAAAGGTTAAGCATAAAGTTTATAATATTATGCGTATTTTGAGAGACAAAATACAATGAAAGTCATTCTTGGTATCGATGTGTGGGTACTACAGGACTAGTTATTTATAATAAGAGATGCTTTCATAGCAGTGATTCAGACGGAAACATAAGTCAATCTGAGAGACAAATAAGACACAACTGTTTCCTTCAAAAAAGTCAAGAATAGAAAAAGTGCGTCAAAGCCGTTGACCATATTTTGAAAGCGTAGACACATTTTTTCAAACTAGACCTCATCAATATAGCAGTGCATTAAACCGCGCTTTAATAGAGTTTATTCCTATAATTTGAGCAAAAAATATAATCTTCATGAGATATTCTCATATTTATTCAAATTCTTAATATTTTTCTATTTTATCAGAAGAAGTGTCGAAAGGGTGAGTATTTGATAAACGAATTATTTACAGAAGTAATTGAAGTTACAAAAATAGCTCAACAATTGTAAAAAAGATTACTTTTATCTGACAGTAAAAATAGTATCTTAAACAATAAACATGTCATTTTCATATTAATTATGTGAGATTTGGAATAATTTTTGAATTTTAAATGCTCTTAAAATAATTGTCTATTAATTTGATTAATTTGAAATTTATTTATCACTTAATAAAATAATGAATAATTAAGATTAAAGTTAACTCAAAAGTTTCTTCTCAATAATATTTTATTAAGAAATATTAATTTTGTCTTTGAAATGAAATATTATACTTGTTAAATAATATCCTGAAAAATTTTGAGTGAATTCGATTGAATAAATTCAAACTAAAAGTTTAACAAGTCATTAAAAAACAAATTTATGTATAGATTAATCAAAATTTTCTTACTTTTAAATTCCTTGAAATTTTAATGATTTTAACGATCGATCAGCAGAAGCTCACAAACCTCTCAATTATTTGATTGAGTTTGAGAATCAATCTGAAAAATGAATATAATTGAAATGCAATACACGTTAAACTATATAATAATTATTAATTGAAAACTTGAAGTCCATCTCAATTAATGATTGATTGGGAAAAAATTTTTCTTCATTGAATACTTTCGAAATTGAAAAAGTATTAAAACAAAGTCGTAATACTCGATAAAAAATAGATTATTGACTGGAATTGGTATAAAATTATTATTTCTCTAAAAATTGAAAAGCATTTCAGATGAGTTATGGAAAAATGATTAATTAAAAGTTTCGACTGATTAAGTAAACAAAAAAACTATAATAAAAATGAAAAGTGCGTCTCATCAACGGGACGGAAGAGTCAAACAGTGAAATTTCTTTCAACATTTATTTAGAAGGACACCATAGACACTATCACATGACTATAACCTTTATAATAAAGTTCTCTCAAAACATCACACGCAATAGTCGATGGAATAACTGTAAACATAAGTTATTTAAACTAAATTTTATTCTATAAGTTCATTAACAAAACTAAAGTTGCCATAAAATATGAATTCAGTTTAATTTAGTTTAAATTATAAAAATGAAACAATTTTTAAACTCCAATCTTTTGAAATGTTGTTAAATTTTGGTTATTATTTAATTATTCAGTTTGTAATCTGGGTTTACCTGAAACTAAATTTAACTGTATTTTCCGTGTAATCCGAATAAACGGATAGTTTTTTTCAGAGTAGACAGAAATACGAGCTACAGCTTTTTCACACTATAATAAATATCAAACAGTCTCTCTCTCTCTATCTCTCTCTCTCTCTCTCTCTCTCTCTCTCTCTCTCACTCACTCTCTCT
>JAQFXV010001677.1:0-12630 GCA_034694065.1 Camisia spinifer | reverse complement strand
AATGTTTCGCTGTTTTGGGGTTTTTATGAGCAATTTATTTGAAGTTTTTTAAATTCGCTTCCGAATGAAGAATTATTATCAAACTTAAGCTTTGATTTACTTGCAATCATATATTTTGAGTGAAATGTTGGCACGAAAATTTCTGATCGAAATGTAAGTTCAAAACTCAAGCTCAAGCTTAAGCTCACGATAAAAATGTAGCTCAAGCTCATTGAGCTTATGCGCAACACTACTGAGAAATAAGAAAAATTGAAACAATAAAGAATTTCATATGCTATAAATGGAACTTATGATATCAAATTGTAATTTCATTCATCACTTATTGAGTACCATTTTGTCTCTTTCAATAATTTAAAAGATGTTAATTTTACTAAATTACTAATTTAGTATTCGAGACGAGAATTATTAATTATGAGAGTTTCAGATGTCGAAAATTAGAGAGAAAATGTATTGACACAGTTTGATAGAAAACTATCAAAAACGCTTGTTTTAAAAACACCTGAGCATGAATTGAAAACAAATTTTGATCGATGGCCATGAAAATTGACAATACAAACAATTGACTCAATGTAAATACGAATAATAATAGCCTAACATTATATTAAAACACTTGAGTTTCAAAAATGTTAGCAATAGAATAACTCGTGTGGTTCAAAATTTGGAACTTAATATAAAAACAAATATATTCATCTAATTTAACATATTTTATCCTTGAATATCAAAAATAAGTTCGAAAACGTTAGGCTTTAATTTAATTATTTTTAAGATATAGAAATCCAAATAATGTTCAAAGTTTTTAAAATCTGTTTAAAATCTGCGAAAATCTGTAAATTAATCTTTTGATAGCAATTCTCTTTAGATGTTTATTAATGACTTAATTTGGAAGCTTTTGAAATATTTTATACTCCAATTTTATTGGATATTTTCAACACTTAAAATGTTTTGTTCTATGAATAAAAGTTTAATATAAAAATCTTAAGTATTTTCTGTTTCATTGCCTGACAAGTATTGATAAATAGTATATTATTAAAGCCTTTATTAGCTATAAATAGCATTTTATAAAAGAAAAAATTCGAATAATTATATCGTGACTAGAAATCGAATTTTCATTATTAATGATCTTTCAATGATTCGATTGAATAATAACTTAGTTTTGTAAATATTTTTTAGCCTTCAATCGTAATCAAAGCCATAGCTTTGAATATCAATCAACTTTTGGTGGAGAAAAAGTAATTTCAAAGCATTTAATGCAATCAAAACTCGTATTTAAATTCTTATACAATTCAATTATAAATAGAAAACAATTATAATCTATAATTCACTGGTTTTTTGGTCACAATGAATAGAAAGCATGTGTTAAAAAAATACAAAAACATTTTGCTATAAATATAAAGAACCGGTATATATATAATCATTAGAAATGAAGAAAAAACTGATTGAAAGCATTGACTTCAAGGATCAGGCGGTAAATCATCGTGAAGTTGATCTCCTTTTTTGAGTGGAGGAGTTCCACAATCGATGAAACTTAAAGAACTCGCTCTACTGACCAACAGATTAAGAGCTTCTTTAGTAACATTGTGACCGTGTCTTAGGATTAATGAAATCAAATGAGTCATCGGGTTCTTTGATTGCAATACTTGTACGTCATTATCACTCAAATCATAACAGCAATAAAGCTCGATATGAGTGAGTTGTTTGGCATGAGTTAAGGCGAAGGCACAGACTTCGGAAGGAATGTTGCGCTGCGAACGCGGACGTAGTCTTAAATGAGTTAGTTTTGAAAATGGATTCTTGACTGAGTCTCTCTTATTGGAAGACAAATTACTGGCAGTAAAACCAAGTATTGTAAACCATTGAGCAGAGAATCGCAACAAATTAGGGCATAGTTTGGCACAAGTCGTCAAATCGATGACATCGAACTGTTCCAAACTTAAAGTCGACAATTGATTGCCTTTTGTCTGAAGTATTGGTAATACCTGTTGAGCATACGATAGCGACAGTGTTGGAGAGTTTCTTAATTCAAGATGTTTTAGATTTAATAACTTAGCGATTGGTGACAATTGCATCCCATCCTGAACTTCAAGACTTATGTGTTCGAGTTTAGGACACATCTCAACAATACGATCAATGGTGTCATAACTCATGGGATGAGTTATTGTCAGACTTCGAAGTGATGATAATGTTAGAGCCGCTCTTTCAGCCATTTCAGCATCACTTCTATTACCACTCATTCTCATCGAATCAATTAATTCAAGCAATTGTTCAAAAGGCGCACATTTCAAAGTCTGAATATTAGTAAAAATGGTCAACAATTTGAGTAAAGACTGATATTTGAGACTTGAGGGCAACAAAAGTTCTCTCAAATACTTAATGACTTCACATCTTCTTAATTGTGCCTCAATTTGATTGATATCGCGATCAGTGATCGATGGCTGACATATCTCTAACCTTCGTAATCGAGGACAAGACTGAAAGATAGCTAAAAGATCGTCTTGAGTAGCGATTTGTTGCATCTTAAGTGAGACCAATTTGTGTAACTTCTGGTCAAATAACTTCTTAAGCGGTCCCTTAATTACCTGATTGTTATAAATCCAATCACTGCCGCCCAATACTAATTCATATAAAGTATTGCTATTCTTTGAAACCATTTCCAAAATACCAATTATTTCATTCGTCTTAAAATTGTTGCATTCGCTCATTTGCCACAAATCAAAGCTAAATAATCCCCCATTTATTAACTCTATTATCAATTTTGATGATGTGCTCACTCTTTCTCTTATTATATAATCAATTATTTCTTGCCTTAAGTTTATGTTTAAAAAACTTTTCAATCCGTCTTCACATTGTAGTTGTTGTTGTTGTGAATGATTTCGTCTTTCATTGCTTTTAAAACAATTACAATATTCACGAATAGATTTACTTAACAGAGAATTCAATGGAATTAAAGGGCTTTTATTCGACATTTTAGTGAAAAACAGTTTATAAAATACTTTTTATTCAAATAGAAAAATATAATTGGATTATAAAACATATCACTATAGCATAGTTTCAATATAAGTTTGGTTGTGAGAGTGAATGTGAATGTCTTTTTCGATCGGATTTTATTCATTACTAAATACACTGTAGAATAGATTTGAGTTCATAACAAGTTTTTTATGTTGTTTTGAAAGCGCTCTTTACGAAAACGGGGAACAACTTATGCTAGTGTTCAGCCCTCATAACATAACTAACACAAAAACAGTAACTATAGCAGAGGGTCATGTAGTGAACACGTGAAACAGCCTATACTTGTTTACTATACACACTTTAATTTTTTATTCATATACTAATGCTGTTTCTCTGTAGAGCCAAATGAGCTCACCATTGATGGCAGGTTTGATATATGTTATGCACTCATTGTATGCATGTGTTCAAAGTCTGTAATGAAACTGTAGATTTGCGAGCTTTGCGACCTTGAGGAATATCTTCATTGCGTCACATTTGAGTTACTATGCGGACAGTTTAGGTCATATGTAAGATTAGTGCGCTTTTATAGTTAGTTATGTAGGTTTTGCTCAACTTTTCTCACGTTTTTTATTTCGCTTCGCATCTGATCTCAGCTCAGAATTCCAATTATTTTCAATTTATTACAAGTTTTCCTCTGAGAAACACCCTTGAAATCAACCAATTTATCGAAAGGAATACTTTTATTCAAAGTTTAAAACTTTTTCTAACTTTCATTGAGTTGAGTTTATTTCTGTTTTATTATATTTTTATGACTAATTGTCTGTTTTTCTCAAATTTTCCTTAAGCTTATTATAACTTTTAAACATATGACTTGTTTGAAGTAAAATTTTCTCAAAACTTTATTTTTGAAAGTTTTCACAAATCAAAAATAAACATTAAATGATAAAACAAATATGTCTACAAATATTCACAATAATATTTACGACTAAAAGTTTTCCTGTAATATAATATAATGTTATTCTGAAGTAATTTAGGTTTAATTGAAACTTTTAAATTGAAAAATATCAATAAAATGGAATATGTTATTGAGTGAGCAAATATGGTTCGTTTGAAACTTTTCGAATTCTTTGCATAAACATTAATAGATTCTTTTAAGAACTATTTATGAGCTTATTATAGTTATGATTAGTTTATAAACAATTATTTTCAATTGCTTAAGAAAACAAACATTTTTGAGTGTAATTATATTATTAAGAAAACAAATTAAATTTCGATCATAATTATGATGAGGGAATGCGAATAGAAATACTTCAAAATGTATGTATAAGTTAGTTGTTATGACACTTAACCCATACCTGTATAGCAATTATATTTCATAAGATAAAAAGTGAATTCAAGCTATAATTATAATTTAAACCTTGTATTTATGAACCTTATTCACGGACTTAGATTTCGAAACTAGTGATTTCTCACGTAATAAGAATTGTTTTGGAATAGTTTTGTTGGGATAATAGATAAATATCATATAAATGTCTGATCAAAGGGCAATAGTACAAGGAAAATAGTTTTTACAATTTATATCGGTTTATGTCCTCATCAGTTTTTGCCAATTTTTTTATGTCCTGAATGTCCAAATTTCAATATTCTTTGAAAGTTACTGTTTTTCATTTTTCTTCTAAATGTTCTTCTCTTTTAAATCAATTCACATATTGATAGATCAATAAGATTTCACATTATTATTCTTATGATAATAATTTTTGTAGTAAATAAAGTGCAATAACAAACATACGAATTTCTAGTTAGTCTAAAATCTAGTTAATATTTTCAAACTCCTTATATTCTGTAGATGAAATCGATCGTTTTTGTGATAGTTTGATTAGATTTGATTATAAGAGCTTTGAATATTGACTTTATAAGTGCGGTAATAGAAGTCAAATAATTGTTTTGTTCAATTAAATATTTATTTAGCAACAATTTACGTGGCACTAAAACTTAATGGCAGTCATAAAAGTGCAGATATCTCAGTAGATTTATTTTACAACTATTCCTAATGGAAATCATAAGAATAATTTGATAAAGTCTAAATTGCAATGGTTTTAATGCGATTCAATTTCAACCAATAGATTCTCAGCCTATTTGAATGATTTAATGTTTATGTATATGAAGTCAATTCAAAACTCAAGGCTAACTTATTATCGTATGCCATTCTCTAATTATCAAATTATTAAATTGTTTTGACTAATTTTGCGATAACTCATCAATTTTTTTGTTAAAATGTCTGATTTATAATTCTAAGCGTTTGATTCTTGTAAGTCAGAAACAACTTTTATTTTCTCCATTTGAGTGCATTAAACAAATTCATATAATTTTCCGCTGGGTTTTAGACGAATATTTATTATGATTATGGTTTTTTCAAAAGTCACTACACCTGAATGGTGTTCAACCATATTATTCATTGTCATGAATCTAATTATTGTAAATCATCTGAAGTTATTCTGGTGTGACTTTAGCTTCAAATAGAAAATGAGTTCATAGTTGAATAACAATAAAATAAAAATTTCTACTTTAATAAGTTAATAAAATATTGAGTAAACTTCTATCTCAATAGCATTTTATTACCATTGATTACTTTTTCCTTATCAATGATGCCTACAGTTTAGTTTAACTGTCAATAGATTGAATTCAAGTATAGATAACTTTATTTTCATCCAATATTTATCAATGAAATCACATTTTAAAATACTTGACAGCTTATTATGAAGTGATTATTTAGTTTATTATGATTTAGAAGATCTTTGCACTTAATCTTCTAATCAATTTCTATTTCAGAATAGAGGTCATCGAATATTTACATAGAATAGAAATATTTAGTTCAGATATTTATATAGTTTCAGGAATAGAAAGCTTTACAGTTTGGAAATATTATGAAAATCACTTAATAAGGAAATTCATTTTCAAACATGAAAATTAATGAAAAAATTTGATGGAAAATTTATTTCTAAAACAACTTCTACTTTCTGATAATCATGTATTTTTGAATTTAGTTAAGATGTGAAATGAATGCTCATCATAAGTAAGATAAACTCATTTAAATATTAAAGAAAGTTCGGAATATTACAAACATCATGAAAAGCATTTCATACAGTTTTTAAATATTTCTGGAGTTGGAGACGAAATAATTGATGTCGAATATATACCAGTAATATTTTGACCGATAAAAACTTGATTACATCTGATAAATAAATTATATTTATATGATATTAACAAAAGTGTAGATTATCTATTCATTAAATTCATTTTAATTTTAGAATTGTTTTGTTTCTGAAACTCAACAATTTTTTACTAGAAATAAAAAGTGGGTCAACATAAACAATTCTAAACCATATGAAACAAAATTTAGAAAAAGTTCATCTTCAATAAGCATTTTGAAACATTTTTGATAAATGCTTTATCTGTATTGTTGAGCAATAAGTTGAGAAATAGAGAATTTAATAGTGAGAACGTTTAATCAACAAAATAAGATATTTTCTCAATAAAAAGCTACAAAAGTTAAGATCTTATCAAACGTAAACAAAAAGTATAAATATTACAACCAATTATGACAAATAGTTTTTAATTAAGAAAATATATCCTTTCTCACATTTTGTTGATTAAAAGTTCTCACTATTAAACTCTCTATTTCTCAACTTATTGCTCAACAATACAGATAAAGCATTTATGAAAAATGTTTAAAAATGCTTATTGAAGATGAACTTTTTCTAAATTTTGTTTCATATTGTATATTAAAAATATAAGTCATCTGAGGAGCTTAATTTTCTGTTACGGATAAATCACTAGAAAACGTCGTTTAAACTTCTAAATTAAGTTGAATTTTGAATATTTAGAAAAACTTATTGCATAAAAATAAAATACTTAGTATTAAAAAACTGAATGCGCTCTTTTGATTTGATTTAGGTGTTAAAAATGCATTCAAGGTTCAGTTCGAAAACGTAAATTCGCTCTGTTATTGAAGCCTTAATTTAATTTATGGCTCATTAAATTTATTAATTACTATGAGTCAATTCTCAAGCCCTTTTCAATTAACTTGATTAACATTTTAATATTTCACAATTGCCTTTTTGCCAATAATTTAATATTTTTTTTTACTTTGAAAAACTTGAAGGATACTAAGTTTCATCATATAATCGACAAAGTTTTATGATTTTTTATCAAATAATTCAGAATTTGGAGAGCTTTCAAACTTTGCCCAATAATAATCTCATTCGAGATAAAATTTTGAAAATTAATAGTATATCAAATATAAAGTGCTTGAACTTTATTACATATTGTAGACTAAAATACTTGTATTTGTATTTTATTTGTTTAATTAATCAAAACAAATAATGAAATCCATCTCAGCATATATTATATTATAATAAAAAACATAATTTCCTTAAAAATGTAATTCTGGAAATTGTAGTTACAATTGGTGTTGTTTAAATCATAAACTTATAACTTATAAAGTAAAGGTTGAGCAGCGTTCCCAACAGTTTAGTCAGGGAAATCATTGAGACATTTATTGCCATATCAATCAATGAATATCATTTTTTTGAAAACATTTATTGATTAAATTAAAGAGTTTAGACATGAGTTTATCAAAATCGAGCTTATGCTGACTCAAACTTATTGAGTTTCCTTTAACTCTATTGATAGTGAGATAACTATTTTTACCGAATACAAAGTTTAAAAATTTTTTAATCATTTTAATTATTGATTCATTACAACCGCAATTTGATAAATATTAATAGTTTTCAAAAAATAACTTATGATCCAATGTTTGATTAATAAATTATTAGAAATAATTTGAAAACCTGAGCCTCAGGTTCATACAGGATATAGGTTTAGATCTCAGTTTCAGTGATAGAATTGAATTAATACTGTGTTAAATACAGGTAAATGCAAATGTGTTAGATTCCCGGCTTGTATTCATAAGTCCCGTAGTCATAATAGAAAAATTGGGATTTATCATAGGCTTCAAGTCATAATTTAGGGGAAACAAATATTTAAACCTGTTTTAAGAAAACTGAAAATCTTAACGAAAATAATCCCTTATTTTAAAGGTTTCAGTTTCAATTCCAGTTATATTTAATAGTAGATTTCAGCCTAAATCCTATTGATTTCTTAGATCAAGCTGGATATCTTTTGCGTAATTAATAATTACTTATTCATTTTACATTTAATATTCTATCAAATTTGAATTTTTATACTGTTTAAGCTTACTTTTATCCAATACTTGATTTTTAAACGCTTCCTTATTCGATGAATAAATAAAGTTCATGCTTAATTTGAAAATGTTTTATAAAATTTTTATGTAAAGCCAAATTTTTAAAAAGTTCGAAAAACTCATCACTAATTTGTAGTCTCACAAATTGAAATTCAGTTTATTTATACAATAGGGCGAGAAAAATAGGGATCTCCTGCCTTAGGGATAAAGAAAGTTATGACTACGGAACTTATAAGTACAGGCCAGACACCGATGTGTTAAGGGTGAGTATTTATTTGAAAGTCAAATATTTTTATGCAAGATGTTTGTGGAGATTCTCTAAAATCATGTTAAAAGACTCCTAAAAATTTGAATTTAGTCATGAATATCCGTTTAGACTTAAATTAAATGCCAATTTATTCTCCTAGAATTGAAAAATATTCATAACAATAAAATCTGCTCAAATAATTTAAATACTCTTAATAGTGAGAATGTAAATGAATGATAAAAGTGATAAATCTGATGAATTTGTTCAAACTTATAACTATTATACAGACACCAAAATAACAGTTGTAGTTAAGCAGCAAACCAGATAAATCTTAAGGTTGATCAATCATATGAAATGAGAGCACAGGTGGTCTAATTTCTTATATGATTCTTAAGTTACTTTTACCAATCAAGTAAAATAATTTTTGTTGAAGTGATTTATAAAAAGCCTTCAATTCAATGGCCAAGCAGTGAATTTTCAATGAAAGCCTTATATGTAAAGTTTTTGTTACTACCACTAGTTATGATGTAACAAAAATGCTAATTTACAATGTATTTAAGTCAATAAAAATAGAACTATTTAGCCTCGAGTTAAGTTGAATTGAGTAGTGTTTTACACGTGATAGAAATGTGGTCTATCCTAACTTTTATGTGATACTGATATAACTGAATCTGAACCCTTTTCAGACTCAACCTTATTTTTGAAACTAAGGATCAATTGGAGTTAATCACACTCAAAACTCGTGCTCATTCAAGGAAATATGTGTCGAGTCACGTAATATCAAACTAACAGCAAATACAATTTAATGATCTGATACTTGATTAGGTTTAGACATGTTTTTCAAAACTATTTATCGAAAGAATCTTTTGTTTGGAAATAATAGCTATCAATACAATACTTAAATTCATTAAACTAATGAGTTATTTATATATTGAAAAAGCATTAGTTAGTTTGAAACTCAATGAAAGGCATTTCAACAATTTATAATTTATACTTTACTTGTCATCTTAATTGAATTTTTCCCATTCATTACAACTAATTATTTGTAAGTTTCAATAACTAATTGATTTATTCATTAGTCTAATGATTACAAAAGTTAATGAGAGAATTCTTCAGATTTTTGTTCTGGGAATCACTCTATAAACAGAATTGATGATAATTTAATTTTTAGATATGATTAAGCAAGCTCAGTTTTGAAGGTGGTCTAGATGGTGAGAGATTATGAGGTCATAACTTTCGAAATTTTCCCAAAAATATTTTATATAGAATTTGAAAAATTTAATCATAAAGGTTGATGTGTTATAAAACTTTTATTTCTCGAAAACTCTCACAAATTTTTGATTTCTCATGAATTTTTTTCAAAAATTATCCTGAAAACCAACAAATTTTTGCAAAAATCTAGAGGGGAACCGTTTTTTGAACTTCGAAGATAGTTTCTAAAACCCTAACTAACCCTCACCATTGCTTATGTATGATTAGGATTGACAGGAAAGACGATGACCCCATTCATATGTTAAAAAATTTAAATACCGGTAAATGATAAGTATATTCGGGTTGAACTTGTGATTTATATATAAGATAAACAACAAGTATATTCATATAGAGGAGACTTCCGCTCGAAATTAAGTTAATTAAACATTATTAAAATATTTTTGATTACTCGCATTCAATTCGAAATGTTTTGATTTAACCTCAAGGATTAGAGACAAATATTTATGCTTTTCCGGAGCGAAAGCTAAAAAGCATAATTTCGAGGTTTTCGGAGGAGCATAAAAAGCATAACTTGACGTTAAGAGCATAAATATTAAGCATAAAAGCATAATTTTCGAGCCTAACAGTATAAATTTGGGGCTGCTATGCCGAAAGAGTGCCAACAGGAAAGTATATCAATATGCATATATTTTTAATCAATATTAAGAGTAGAATTCAAATCCTAATTTTCAGACCGGGAAACGCCCATTTAAAAAAGCTACACCCCTTTTTCTAAAATTTTTACCATAGGGTTCAATGAAAAAACTTTTTTTCTTTTTTTCAATGGGTTTCAATGAGAAAAATATCAACCCTTGAAGATAAAAATCTGAAAATATTCATACATATTCTACTCAACATTTGAACGAATACTTATGATCACTAGTTTTTGAAATTTTTTACATGCAATCCAATACAATTTAATTATTATCAACAGGAAAGCATATAAATATAATCATTTTTTGAAACCGTTTTAGGAGTGGATAAACACTGTGAAATATAGGAACTGGAAATAATCTTTTTGTAAAATTATTTAATTTTAAATTTCCGTATTGGATTGCGTGTAAAAAATTTCAAAAACTAATTTTTCAAAAACTAGTGATCATAGGGACAAAATAAAATACAAGTATTCTTCAAATGTTGAGTAGAATATATGTGAATATTTTCAGATTTTTATCTTCAAAGGTTGAGATTTTTCTCATTGAAACCCATTGAAAAAAAGAAAAAAATTTTCTCATTGAACCCTACGGTAAAAATGTTAGAAAAAGGGGTGTAACTTTTTTAAATGGACGTTTCCCGGTCTGAAAATTAGGATTTGAATTTTACTCTTAATATTGATAAAAAATATATGCATATTGATATACTTTCCTGTTGTCACTCTTTCGGCATAGCAGCCAAAAAGCATAATTTAGTAAAAATCAGAAGCATAAATATGTATCACTATATAAGATAACTGGGCACAGTTTTGCTACGCGTAAAGCAAAGCCTGTTAAATTTCCCATAGAAAAGCGTTATTTCGGTAACTTGGCCTCTGGTAGCTTTTCGGGAAAATTTTTTGCTTTCCCTTCCGGTTCAGGTCATGCTGGTTCTAATGATACAAGTCTCATGTCTGCAGAATGTACAGTCACGCCAAGAAAAGCTTGCAGATTAACTTATTATTCTTTCTGATAACGCTTATCTTTCTCTGTTATCATTTAAAATTTAGTATTTTACTTATTAAGTTGAAAAGTTTAGAACTGAAAATATATTAATAATTCTATAATAGTCAATACAAATTCATTTATATAGAACTATGACTGATAAGTGTTATCAGAATGAATAATAAGTTAATCTGCAAGCTTTTCTCAGCGTGACTGTACAGGGACCGAGTCTATAGCTGTTACGACACAGAAATTTTGAATATTAATATATACAGGATATATTTGTAGATATATTTTTACTTTAAAAAAGTTTATTATTAACTTAGGTTAGAATTAATAACTTATATTTCTGTGTCAAATAGCATTAGTGAAATAGTGTTTTTATGATTTAAATTTTGAATTTTTAACTTATCAAATGCTAATTCATTAGATCCTTAAAAAAGTTAAGATGCAATTTAAACATTCTTAGACAACTTTTATTACTATAATCAATGCTTCCTTTGATTGATTGGTTAAAGGTTTAAAGATTAACTGAGTTTCATATATTCCTATATAGTTAGCAATTATTGAGTTAGAAATAAAATATATATTCAAAATAGTCATATAACTTATAGTAGTTTACAAAGAAGAGTAAAATCTTATTTATTATGAGTCATGCATTCCTGTAGCATAAAATAATTTATCGGTAGAATTATTTCTATCAGTCAATGAATTTTTTCCTCTCGTAATAATGCATTACAAAGCCTTTCGGCGATTCAGGTGTTATTCCGTATGTTTTTGAAAAATTAAGTTATAAGATAAATTATTTTAAAATAAAGTTCCTTTATTAACTATTATAATTATATAGAAGTTGTAAGCATTATTAGTTTAAAAAACTTTAGAAAGTTTTGTGCATCAATGCTTCCCTCTTTTATTTCAACTTTGAATGTTAGGCCAAATAGTTGCTCTACTAATGAATGAAAAACGGGTAAATTCTGGTAAATTGTGATTAAATGGTTACTCCAATTTCTAATCTGAAAAGTGGCTAAACTACAATTAATATTGATTATTTTAAAAATTATTCCAATTTATAAAATTTAGTTTTTGAACGACTTGACGAACTTGAAATTGTGTTAGAAAGTATTTTACTTATAAAAATGATAGTTCAGTAATTGAGAATTTTCAATTTATTACCAGATAGGCTTGAGTAGAAGTTTTCGATTTTTATTTTTCATTAAGTTTTTAAACCTAAAGATTCCCAGAATTGAGTTAAAAATATAAATATATTAATAAATAATAATTGACAT
>JAQFXV010001676.1:0-12630 GCA_034694065.1 Camisia spinifer | reverse complement strand
GAAAAACCCTCATTACTTTTCAAAGTGATTATCAAGAGCTCGAGTTATTTAAAGCTCGAGCTTCAAAAATGTAAGTTCAAGGATTACTTGATGACTTAATTCAGGGATTGCTTGAGCCTTAATCTAAGTTTACTATTAAATTTTTATTTTCCTTTGGGAAATATGAATGAATGAAGAAAACTGGGGTTCAGGGATGAGAAAATGAGTTGTAAAATTGATTTTGACCTGTTTCGGCTAAAATGACTCGTTGAAATGCCATTCTGCGAAACTGACACCAATCATTGCAGGTAAGAGTTGACATTAGGCAATAATTAAAGTTGTGAACGCATACTTCCATTTACTAATCAAAATATTTCAATTTTTCAAATTTCACTCAATTGGAGAAAGAAATTGTATTGAAGTTAACTTATCAAATATTTTGCGATATGTCAAAAGATTGTCTCAAATCAATCTAATTCAATACTGTATTAATAAAGTTACTAAACTTGTTTTCCCCTAAATAATCAGTTTTAGTAATTTAAAAGTACAATTTATTTGACAGATAGATCTCATATTTGATAAATTATGTTTCATTTATGGTAAATGTAAAGCTATTCATAATTGCGAAAAGCTATGAATTCAATTTTATTATCAAATTCAATGATAAGTACAGTACAAAAATAATTATAAGTTCGAATTCCTATTATTTATTTGCACTTTATTTTTTTACCAGTAAAAATGTTTCAACAGTTTCTTTCTTTTGAAAAAATAAGACTTTATTTGAAGTTGATTTGAATAAATCGATATTTGTGTCTAACAATTGATTCTCTCTTTTTTAATTATGTTTCACTAGTTTTTGTTTGAAATGTTATTATTTGACAAATGAATCAATTATTCTGTAACGAATAGAAAAGAGAACAAACTCAAGATATATTTAGAAAGAGCATTGTTTGCGAGTTTTTTCTTATCCTTAGTGTTCGATGATTTGACTTTTTTGCAAGTGTTTGAATCGACGGGAAATATATCTGTTGGACACATGAGGTCTGTTATCCGTCCGATAGTATCCGACAAAAACTTTTTGAACACTTGTTGACCATTTACCCCACATCTATCAGTCATTATTTTAGAGGTGCAATCGTTCCATATATTGTAACCGCAACACAATGTTGAATGAATTGAGTCCACACTCATCTTATCAGTTTCAATGTTATTAACTGTTGACAAAAATTTGTTGTTGCAGTTGATCTTATGGTCTTCAGTACTGAACACTTTCTGGTGAAAACACGGAGACTCAGACAGAAACGCTTTACAAATTATAAAATCAATTTACTTTAAATTCAGTTTATTTATAATTATTGTTAAAACTAATTTCTTTGATTAGAAGTGTTGGAAACATTAATTCGCTATATATTCGCTATATATTCGCTATATTCTATTCATATTTATATTAATGACATTACAATTAATGTTAAACTCAATTATCAAATAAGAGAAGAATTTGATCAATAAAGTAAGTTTTCTCAATTTAAATTTATATTTTATAGTCTGTTTAAAAGATCATTTAGAGTTTGCTTTTATAGAATAACTTTGTTTCTTAACTTAATTCCAATTATAATCAATTATTAATTTGATTTAATAGCTATTATTTTATTAATGTTTTTAAGAATATTAGAGTGTTTTCATGTTGAATGTGAAGTAACGTTTGCATTCATAAACTGGTATTTAGTTTGATTCGCTATTTTTAATTGAAAACGTTTATCAATTATAACGTGTAATATATAATTTCAAAGCTTTTTTATCTGTCTACTTCCCCCCAACCGGAAGATTAATTTATTAGCCTTTAATACCTTGAATGGCTCACATTAAATAAACTCAACTCCAAAACTTATTGGGGAATCTGGGCGCATCTAAGAACTAGGAATTGAAGAGGTTCCCGACTGCCTACTCTCAAGTGAGATACATTTTTGGATTCAGTTGATCAAACTGAGAAAAATGATACCACACTTGACCAGATCTGACTTGAACTCCACACGTTATCTTCAAAGTAACAACACTTTATATCGGGTAGTGTTGGGGCAAAAGAGGCCCTAAAGTTAGTGATAGCCCTAACTTAACCTTTAGTATTAGAATTAGTTTTTAAAGCACTTGAATGATAGTCAAAAGCATAATCGATAATTTAGACGTGCAAATGCAAAATGCAAGCGTTAATTACTATATTTCATATGTGAAATGACAGCTCAGATTACTGTTAAGATGCATTCATTTCAGTAGTTTTCCTTTCAAATAGTTTTTTGAGTAGAACTTAGTATTCGAATAATATTTAGAAGAATCGATAACTTTATAGAATTTCAATTCCCAACACTTAATACTATTTCAAAATTTTCCTAATTTTGATGAAAGTTTGATAAATTATCTTTTATTAGTTTTAGTTTACTTTAATGGGTTAAATCAATTATTTCAATATTATATCTACTTTTTTAAAAATTGAAAAAACTGAAAGTAGCGTAATTTTATTCTAATTTTTATATTGTTGTACTGAATGAATATAATTCTCATCATAATTGGAACAAATCGTTTAAGTTAGAAATAAATTTTTCGAAACAAACTTTACATTAAAATACTATTAAATGTTTAGATAAAATATTCGAGGAATTGTAGGATAACAGACTTTCCTTATAATATATTGTATAACTTTATACTGAACGGCATAGTGTACAGACGGGGATAAACTATATCTATTAAAATATTAATTCTAATGATTTTGTAATTATACATTTAATGATACATTTAATGATTTTCATCAATTTTTCCAACATTACAAAATCTCTGAATAAATTGATCGAACTTTCTCTGTTAATTCTCATTTTATCTATTAATTCATAATAAAATTAGAGGAAATTAACCGCTATTTATTATAGAAATATTACTTTCAATTCAATTCAAAGTATTCAATATATTCAAACTCAATAATACTAAAGTATTATAGTTTACGATGAATCCAAAGATCAAAATAAAAAATATAAAAGTATTCAACTTCTTTGATAAACATTTGATCAAATTTTTAAAAAATGCTTATTTTTCAATTTTTTAAAATTATCGGATTATTTAAACAAAATTTTTTGTTTATGAAACTTTAGAGTTGTCCTAATTTTATGATCTAATTATCTGCTGAAAACTGCCGGAAACGATAAACTCAAGTCATTATAAAATAATAAATTAATTGGATTAACATATTATACATACTAAACGTGTTTTACGTATTAAAAGGAATGCAAACATTGTATAACATTATTCACTAATATCTTACCTGACTTTTGTTGTTCATCATTACAAAATGAATTGATTCTGTGAGAAATCAAATCTAATACAATATCACTGATTTCTCTATGAAGAGGTGTTCCACACTTTTTGAAATAGTTTTTGAAACATTTCAAAGTGTCATCTCTTACAGTCCTTCAAAAAAAATCAATCATTCATTCAAATTATTATTAATAAATTGACGAAAAATGATTTGATTACTTGCAAATACGGTTAATACCAGCGGATGAGGCGATGATAGCGGTCGGATCTTTTCCTTTACCCAAATCTATCATTTTTTTAAGGCATTTCTCAGCCTCTCTTTGATGGCATTGATCAGACTTAGATCGACCTTTGCCTCGATTTTTGTTTCTGCTTACTCTGCGTTGAGCCTCGATTTGAACAATCAGTAAAAAGATTGTCAAACTTATCAAAACTGCATTACAAATAAATGTTAGGCTTTTGAACAAACTTATAAAAATTGACAGCTTTATAAATTTAATTCAAATCTATTTAATAATAGAAATAGCAATACTTACTCACTTTACCAAAGATTTTCATTTTGGGCTCAAACAAATACTGGTTGTGTCAGAAAAGTGACAATATCTTTACCACTTCTTACTTTCCTTATTATTGACTTCACTCTCACCAGACGTTTTCCTTATAGTGCAAAATACGGTTGAACTTTTCAAATTGAGGCCAAAATGTTATTTCATTTTCGGTGAAAATTTTTTAATCCAACCATCGATTGCTGCAGTTTTTATTCATTATTCCTGTTAATCTTTTATTTAAAAAAGAACAAAACTTGAATTATATCCATTGAAACTCGAATCATATGATACAAATTTTTCAAAACTTGAATTTAAAATTCTCATAAATCACCAAAACTTCAGTATTAAAAACTTTGTTGCTTTGAAAAAAGTTTAAAACTTAACATTCATTATAATATCTTAAACACCTTTAAATTAATATTTACCGAAAACTTTTAATCTCGACGAAAACTAATGATAAATTTGGAAATTATATATCAAAGATTGAATGTTTAAAATGCAAATTTTTTAGAATCATGATTCATATGACACGCTTAAAAACTAGTTTTTGATAAATTGAATAATAAAATTTTGTGAACTGAATAATTTTTTTGATTACGAATTGCGATTACAAATTATATGAAATCGAGTTTATTGAGGCTTCAGCTTTAGAAAGTACAAGATTTGTTTTATTTTATTTCATTAGCTTATATGTATATATTTTTGAAAATATTTTTTGTTAATTCATCTTAAGAATGATTCGAGCATTCTTTTTGTTATCAAGATTTGCATAACTTTCTATAATAAGTTGAGCACAACTTAAGTTAACTTTAGCCCTTATTATATTGAATATTAATATAACTTAATTGATTTATATATATAACTAGTACTGTATGTCATTTTATAATTTAACTCTCTTTTATTTAACTTCTCTTACTTATACTTTCCAAAAAAATATTCCTTAATTCTTTTAGAAAATAATCATTAGTTTCATCAATAAATATTTGAATTATTTTTCCAATATTTGAATTATTTTTCCAATATTTGAATTATTTTTTCAATATTTGAATTATTATCCTAACTTATGAATGAGGGTTAATAAATAGCGATCATCAAATAATTTGTCATGTGAGGCAAATATTCTTAATAATGGCTCATTTTACCGACAATCAAAAATATTGTTTGTCGGTATTTTGATTGTCGGTAAAATTACTCCTTAATCATTCATCAATTTATTGCTAGAATTTTAGAAAAAAATTAATTCAAAAAATTTGAACTTTTATTTGTCTTTAAATGATTCAATCCTTTTATAAATACGAACAGAAGCAATATTATTAACAATAGCAGTAACTCTAATATTTTGTTTATCGAACTCTCTAATAATTCTAACGTCTTTGTCTCCAAATTGTTTTTGAATCCATTTGTTTCCATTTTGAGTCATACTTGAGTTAACCCTAACGCCATCCAAACGGTTTTCTTCAAACAATTCTCCATTCAATTTGAACTTTATTTCAGAAGTCTTGAAAGGAGATATAGTTTTGAGTGTATAAACATCCTTATTCTTCATAATTTCATACTCAGATGTGGCTCTATTTGCAATACTTCTCTGCAAAAAACTGACGCCCAATTCCTCTAAAAATCCATCAAAATTTTCACTTTTTATTAATTTAAATTTTCCCGTGAAATCAATAGTTTGACTCTTCGTATTCTTATCATTGCTTTCATTTAAGATTTTATAAACTTCTTTTTCTGACAAACGGCATGAAACTGAAGAACTGTTTGCTTTGAAAACAACTAATATAATGCCGATCATCACTAGGGCTAAAAGAATTATTTATTATTTAACAATTTTTTAGAATCAAAAAAAAAATTAAATTCACTCAAATGGGTGATCACTGAATATGATTAACAAGTTGTGAGGGGTCACTCTTCAAGTTCCGAACTTATCTTTTACTTATGCTATACTGTATTCCTTTCAAAGCAAGAGCACAACAACATATACGGAGGAAACATATATTGATTTTATATAATTGACTAATTTATATAAGAAGAGTTTAATAAATTGAGTGATCACTCTTTGTTATAAATTAAAATCATGAGTATCTTGTTTTTGGACTTTTATATCTGAAACAATAATTACCTGCTAAGAAAGAATACAAAGCATAACAAAGCAGTCGTAAAAGCGTTTTAGACATAATTGATTCAATTTTAGTATAATAAACAAATAAAATTGCCGAAAAGTATTAGTCACCTTCTTTAGACTTTTCATTTGAAAAAATGATTGAACATTTGAGGGAATTGAATAAAAAAGAAGTGAACCGTAAAATAGCTTTGAGGATCACATTTTTCATTATCTCATTATAATTCAGTCTTAACTTATCTGTATAGAGAGTCGTTTATAAGAAGTTTTATCTCAAGCATTTGACAAGTTTTAACTTTCAAAGTTAACCTTCATCTGAATGATTATACCTATGAATGCTCAGAAATACACATTTTTGCGGAAACATTCGATTGGATTGAATTAAGAGACTAAATATAGATATTTGTTTTATTTTCCTTTCTATATTTTGATCAAATCATAATTCTCATCAATTCAAGAGTTCAAAAGATTTAACTATAATCATATTTTTCATTTAATAAAATTATTATCAATAAATTGTCTTAAAAAATAGAAAATATTCCATTTTGTTCAGTATTTCATCAATACTTCAGTATTATTAAATGCATTTTAAATGAAATAATACTTTAAAAGATTGATTAATCATTAAATATAAAATGAGTAATTTTAAAAAAATTGTTTTATTAAAATAAATCAATGATTATAATACAATGCGCGCGCTTTTTAAATAATAGCCATCCATGCAATTAAATTTAAGTGTAATAATAATTGATTTATAATAAATGAAAAGGTTTTAGATGTAAACTAAAACTTAGTTATTTGTACAAAAAATGGAAACAATTTATTCACTGGTAATGAAGAGAAATGAGAACATACTCGTCACATATTTAGTAAGTGCGTTATCGCCTAACTTTCCTTTAGCTTTAGTGCCCGGAACTATTCTTAGCTTTTTGCAAGTGTTTGATTCAATTGGAAACAGGTCTGCCGGACAGGCCATATGAGTCAGTGTTCCGAACGATTCACCCAAAAATGATGTAAACGCCTCGACAGCCGGTTGACCACAAGCAGCTGTTATCAATTTATCGGTGCAGTCATGCCATGTTACATAACCACAACATACTTTACTATGACTTTCATCCGCCTGATCAGTCACTGTGTCATCAATACTATCGACGACTGCTAAAAAGTTATTATTACAGCTCGATTTGTATTCTTCAGTGCTCAGCACTTTCTTATGAATACACGGAGATTGAGTCAAAAATCCTTTAATGTTAAATATCAAATAAATTAATTTTATAAAGTCATCAAATCTTAATTTCGCATATTTTCAACTCACTTTTTCGGTTAGGGTTATCTGCTTTACAGAATTTTGATACTCTTCCTGTTATCTGATCTAAAATTAAATCTAAAACTTCTCGATGAAGAGGTGTTCCGCACTTTTTAGAATATGATTTAACACACTTTATCATATCTTCTCGAATGGCTCTGTTTTATAAAATTAAAACAAAATAATCATTAATAAAATGGATCGAAAGTAAAAAACATTCAATAAATGAAAAGAAAAATGGAGTGAAGGAATGGAGTGAAGGAATGGAGTGAAGGAATGGAATGAAGGAATGGAGTGAACCGATTCATTAGGGTTACGGATTTCGTGAATTTCATGGTTTGCGCTGAGATTCTATATATAATATATGTAACCGCCATTCGTTTGCTTTGAACCGCATTTTATTTAACCTTTTTTTAAAGTTGAATTTCAATTTTCTATTTTATAAATTAGAATGCTCAAACCTTAAGCAAATGGAGAATATATTTAAAATTCTGTGAGATTTATTTAATAATTTTTTAAGATTATAGGATATATTCAAAAATCATTGCAAACTAGTTGTTGTTAATCTGTCCAAATATTTCCTTAATTTAGATATATTTATATATATATTCCGTAGAAATGAACTTAAACGAAGTTTAGTTTTGATGGGATCGGAATGGAATTATGACATTTTCTATGGAATAATGGCAAGAATGGTAGAGTGCTTTTGAAAGATTTAATGTTTCGCTATTTCATTATACTCAGTGCCTAAAATTTATTAAATTGATAGACCTGTGTTATGCTTATTTGAAAGACCCTTTTTAGTGGCACATTTATTAAACAATAATACCTAATCTACGTTTGCATATTTAGATTCTTTCATATGAAACGTAAAATCATTTACAGTGCGATACATCGGTACACAAGTGATCCCATCAAAGCTATGTAATAAATCAATACTATACTTGTGATGTTCAGAATTATAAAATGGTTCAAAATTTGACTGTTTTAAGAAGAAAAAATTTGAAGTATAAGCATAAGCAAAAATGTGACCAAGCTAACAAACAAAGCTAACAAAGCTAACAAAGCTAACAAAGCTAACAGCTCGATCCTCTGATCTTCTGACTACATTTCTTATCTAATAACCCTTCACAGACTCAATTTATCAGTTTTAATTTTTACATTTCAAATTGTCTCAATTTGATTGTAGTGGAACAAATTTGTTCACTACTGTATATAACTAAGTACAGTATAACATATTTTAGAGCTCAATTTAATAATGATATTTAGAAAACAGATAGAAGCAGGTATAAGATGTTAATCAATTGATACATACTTGCATATTTTATTAAGGCCCTCACTGGTGGCAATGAGTGAGGTCGGATCTGGACCTTTTCCCAACTGTTGCATCTTATTTATACAGTTCTCCATTTCTCTTAAATGGCACTGATCTTTACGGCCACGATTCCGATTTCTTCGATTGTTTTTGCGTTGAGCATCTGATTGGCCAATCATTATAACCATTAAGGTTAAACTCAAGATGACTATTAGGAAATACAATATAATTAATAAGTTTTCAAATATAATCAATTCATTTTTAATTTCTTCATTTAAAAGAAGTATAATAAAAAAAGTATTCTAAGATCTATTTTAATTTTATCAGAAAAACTTCATGAAAAATGAACTTTTTTATAGAAATTATAGAATTTAATAAATGATAGTTTTATTTAAAGTTGTTTTGAATCAATTTTATTCAATAAAATTACTTTTGATCTTCATCTTAAGGGAATTGATATTTTAAATTAGACAAAAAACAGACACAACTATTCTTCGAGAGCACTGAATACGACTGGCGATGAAAATAAGGTGCGCTTCAAATAAATACTTTACTCACGAGTAAGAATAATTAATTTTTATTTCAGACTTTCGTTGACTTTTGTGAGAAATGATTGAGTGATGCATTACTTTTACCAGATTTTCCTGAAGATAATTACAACCTTTCTTTGCAATACTTAGTTTTGAAGGTCATTATCTCTCTTAGAACTTAGATTTGTGATACACGTAATTTTGCTTATAATTAGCATTGAGTTTAAACAAACCAATGATTAACATTAACATATTATGACACAATTTAATGTGTTTGTCATAAAACTAAATATAAACCAATTATTTGTTGGTCAGTATTATAGAAATTGGATAATAAAATATTATAATTTACAAGTAATGATAGTTATGTTCAGCTATAATATGTTTATATACTTTATTGTGTGATCAGTTTATTCAATTGTCAACATTAATTTCATTGTTATTATTAAATAATTTTTAATTAAGTAGTGTTTGATTACATGCAAATACAATTAATAATTTGATTGATTCTTTATTTGTATGCCTAGTCTGAGATTTAATTAAAATGATTGAATATTGGAGAATTAATTTGAGTAATACTGTAATAAAAATGATTTGATCCATTACCCCATACTTAGAATTAAAACGAGTTTAAACTTAAGTTCGTCACAAACAAGTCATGCAAAGGAAAGTTATAATACTTTATAATAGCTTAAGGCTAATGCCATTTATAATCAATATAATGTCATTTTAAACTTTAAAAAAACTTTTTCTTGAAATTGTTTTCTTAAATTTTGAAATTCAGTGGAAAAGCGATAGTAAAAATGCAATAATAAAAGTTGTTTTCAAGTTGTATTTCAAGTTTAAAACTTGTAATAAAACTTGAGAATTTATTTCTATCTTTTTGTCGTTCAAAAGCCGTGAGTCGAATATTTTGTTTTCTTTAATTTTTTTCAGATAATTATCAGTCATTCGAGAAATGATTGATTGACTTTTAATTTTTTGAATTTTTTTACAGCTGAGGGCTTTGATAAAAATAAATTTCAATGAATTCTGCAAATGATAGCAATACTAGTAATTGTTTCAATGAATTTTCTTTTATTAGTCAAAACATTTTCAATTACAGGAAAAATTGAATAGAAATAAATAGAATTAAGAGATGATTGTATTGAGCAGTTTTTCAATGTTAAATAATTTGTTACACGATTATAAAAAAAGATGGATTTCGTCATTAAACAAATAATTCATTTTCAACATAAAGCAAAATTTGATGTCAAAAGGATTGAAGAATAATTTTTAAACTTAAAATAACGAATGATTAATTAAATTGAAATCAATGATTAATATTAAATATAATCCTATAAAAATCTCACTAATAATGCCATTAATCACATAATTTACAGAAAATTAAGTCTAAATTTTAGAAGATTTAACTTAATTATCATTATTTTCGTTATAATTTTTTTGATTGACTTCAACTTCAAATATCAATTGAATGTCACCATTGGGTGAATGATTGGCAGTAAATTTGCGATTAGTTTTCGATTTAATGTGAGTCATAATTGAATTTTTAGCCGATTCGACATTGAGTGCGCTTCCAGTGATTCTAAAAGTATTGCTTTCCCCAGACTTTGGTGTTTCGATGTATGTGTTCGTCATTTTCTGTATATTACGAATTGTAATACCATTTCTGCCAACAATCAGACCGATTACAAATGAAGGAATATTTAGATTCAAACAAATAGATCCTATGGTTGTAAAACATATTTTATTTCAATTAATTCTATAAATCATTTAAAACCCAATAATTATTACAAACTAATGCTTATTCAAAAATAATTCAAAAATATTAATCAAAGTTTTGTCAATTCAACTTTTTCTTCATAATTATATTGTTTGTTAAATGTTTTGCAGATTAATTCTTTTATTTTGAGCTAATTTTCATAAAATAATGCAAAAATTGTTTGACAATCACTCATAACTATTGGATATTTATTTCGAAATTTTTTTTTATATTATTTAATGGTTTGAAAATCTATTGAACTAATGATAAAATACAATACGAATATACTATAAGAATAAATGATATAATCAATTGAATGCTATTAAAGGTTAAAAGAGAGCCAAATAGTTAAAAACCTTCAAAACTCATGTTTTTGTCCAACTTTTGCTTTCGTTGTTCATTAACATAAGTGAAGTGTTCTGAAGCCGACAGTATTTCTGCCTTCACTTTAAGAACATCTTCTCGACGACCGGTTATTATAAATACTGGTTCTTCGCCTGAAATCGGAGTTTGAATATAAGTGGAAGACTTGGCGCGCAATAACTTTATTTTTGAACCTAATTTTTTATAATATTTAAACAAAGTTTTAAATATTATTCAAATAAATGATTAAAAGTGATCAATATTTAATTGAATTGTTTTAATATTTAAAATATATTAAATTAAGATTAAAAGTAAATAAAAGAATAGGTAAGTAATAAATAATTGAAATAATGGTTAAGTAGAACCTTGTTTTCCAACAATCTGTGCGACATGTGTTGAAGTGGGAACTGATACCACTTCACAATAATTACTATTATTATCATTTAAACTATTATTCATTGATTTATAATTCATATAATAATCACAATTTGTGTCTAATAAACAAATTTCAATATTTTCACGATTATTAAATTCATATTCAGCTAATTGTCGGGCGATTTCATACAAACGATCGATCGGTACATAATTTAATTGTTTAATATTATTATTACACTTATTATTCATATCATTATTTATCACATTTTTAAGACTTATTCTTGAAATCAAATCCATTTTGAGTCGCAATCGCTTTAAAAGTTAACTAAAATCTGATTAAAATAATTATGGATTAAATCAATGAAAAGCATGTGTTTTACAGTCTTTTGTCAACTAATTTTTGAAACTATGAGTCATTTATTTGATAATTAGTTCTTCTCAAAACTTATTACGCATTCGTATTGTTAGAGGTATTGCATAACTAATAAACTTTTTAATAAAATACTAATAACTAATACTGATGAGTAATGCGGATATTTCTACTGGAAAAGAGTGAAAAACTTGAGTAAATGCCAATTATGTCATTAATAACTGTAAAGTTATAAACTTTTAATCAAACTTTCAATACATTTAAATTGAATTTGATGTAAACCCGTAAAGTTCACCGTTTTCACGATTAAAACCTTTAAACTAATTATTTATAAACTATAACAAAGGAGTGGTAGACAAGGCTCGAGACTATTGAATAAACAAATTTACTTATTTATTGATCTATAACTAAAGCGAATTAACTTCAATGTCAAACCTAATGTTTCCAAACTTTTTAATAAATTCATAGAATATAAAAATTAATTTTCAAAAGAAGATTAAATTCATTGAAAACACAACGATATAAAAATTGAAAAATGATTCTGGAATTGTTTTGAAAATATTTGTTTTTGACACCATCCTAAGAACTAAGATTATCTGTTGACCGTTACCTATAGTGACGCGTCAATTAACTGTTAACTAAGGTCTAAACTTGCAGTTATCT
>JAQFXV010001675.1:0-12641 GCA_034694065.1 Camisia spinifer | reverse complement strand
CCGCTCAGGTTTGACAGTAAGCCTAGAAAAGTTTGACACTGCGGAACGGGTATAATCATATTTTTGTAACTAAGTTGCAATACATTTCTTCGCTGTGTTTCAATTATTTTCTATTAAAGTGATTTGGGAAATAATTATGATTTATTCAATCCTTTCTTAGTTTTCATTTAATTTTCCAATTTATTTATGAATTGCAGTATTTAAAACCCATTTAATCTCAATTTCACTTTTAGTTTAACTTTCATTGTCTTTCTTGTCGTCACGAAATTCAAGGTTTTTAATTTTCCTTTCATTTAAATAAAAAGCTATTGAAATAAATTTCGTGTCACGAAAGAAGAATAATGATAAATAAGATGAAATATTGAGTTCTATCGTTATTTATTCTAAAATCTCTTCATATGAAATGCAATCAAATTTACAGTCGAAAAATGAAACAATATTATTTTCGTTTTCAAAATCTGAGTTAACGCAGATTTATCGTTTACGAAGAAAAACGGATTTCGTTTTTACCAATGATATAAAAAGCTTTTGAAGTATAATATTTGAAAAAATAAAAAACTTAGCAAAATATTTATTTGTGAACAAATGATGTAATTTTATATGAATTTCTGAGAATTTGACATAAATTGCATAAGAAAAGATCTAGTTTTGAAATATTGTAAATCATAAGTTCCAAAGTTTTATATTTATTAACAAGAAATTCTTATTAGATTTTTCTAGGGATGAGATATCAATCATATGCTATGATTCAAATGTGTACACCTGGCGAGTAATTGTTATGTGTCAATCACTAATAGATCAACTAATGCGTAAGATGTGATGATATGCATTATTAACACTAACAATTAATTAATACCTGTTATTTTGAACTTTAAAAACTTTTAAAATAAGTTTTAAGCAAAACTCTTTTGTTTTCATGTTTCTAATTATTTTTATAAGTTATTATTTTGTAATTTTTTCATAAAGTCATTGAAAACTTTACCGATTAATTTCAATGGAGTTTTTGCGATTCTCTAACAGATATAATATTTTAGGCATCACTTTGGGACATATCATTTCATAACCAACTGTATAATATGTAAAAATAAATAATTCGTCTTTGTTTATAAAAACACGCTTTTTCCGACGTGATTCTACTCTGATTCGACTTAAATGTTCAGGATTTACATACTGGGACTTTTCTTGTGTTCCCGCTTTTTATTTAAGAAATTCTTCAAAAGGAGTGAATTAAGCTTTTTAATTGAGATTATATTATGCTGCAATACTAGCTGCAAAAAAGCTAACTCAACCATTCACTTGTTATTTTCATCGATCTGTCCCTTACTGTCTCGTGAGATCATTAAATATGCTCTTGTCTAATATGAACTCCACTCAACTTAACCAAACATAACTCCAAAGATCGATTGATCTATTTTCTAATAATCAATTTATTTGTTTAATTATTTCAATATATCATAATCAGATTTTTTAATAAGCAAAACTGAAAAACCCCTCAATCTCTCACACAAACAAAACTCTTTGAATTTCTCTAAGATTATTGAACTTTTATTTATTCAATACTTTTTCAAATAGTGATTTTTCAACATTTTTTTGTTATAATCAATTTATGAATCATGTAAATTATTTAATCGATTAACTTTTTACCTAAAGAATTCAACTTATCTTATTTTTCAGAAAAAATATTAAGTATTTCATTAATAAAACGAAGTTTTTTTTCGTATATTTCTAATATATTACCCAAAAAACCAGTTAAAGTAATGTATTTTTCTATAAACTGAAATATTATGAGATATGAAATATAATTCAAAACTTGACTTTTTATAAGTAATCAAAACTAATTCATTTAATAATTGAAGCATCAAAATAAATGTGAGCCATTTTTATATCAGTCAAACTAATAAAAAAACTGATAGGAAAGTTCTCCCGCCTTAGGATTTTGTATCTGAAGAGGAGTGTTGAGAGTTATGTAAGAATTACGTAATGATTTTTGTGTTATAGCACCAAATTTTAACAGCAGATAAAATAGATACTTGAATTTGAAGACTAATTAAATAGTTTAATTGAAAACCAAATGCTTGAATGAATTATTTAACTTTAGTTTTTTTCACTAGCTATTCACTAGAATTTTATTCAAGTTGTGGGTTATACTGTACTGTAGGTTATGTCAGAGTTATGTAACAAATATATAATCAAAGTTTCTCTATTACTGGTTAAAGCATTATTTCGTCCCTCACTTCGTCATAGCCTATGACGTGTTGTTTGGGCTGGAATGACGCGACTCTTCGCCGAAGAGGAGCTAAAACTAAACATTAAGCACAAAACACACACAGTTTTTGAGTTATTGTATGTGTGTATTAAGTCTCGCAAATGTTCATTTTGTTTGTCAGTAAAATAGAGAGAAAGAGAGACAGACATAGAGAGCAAAAGAGAATGAGAAATGAGACGGCAGTCAAGCCAAAAACCATTGACTTTAGTATTATATATAAATACACTCTTAGACTCAGTTCTCAACCTTCAGTTCTCTCTTTTATATACACTTATGTTCACTCAGACTCTCATTAAATAAGATTAGATTTTAATGAATTATAACTTATGATACAGTCATAAACTATTATTCATTTATTAAAATATAATTAATTAGTTTTAAAATTATGTCAGTAATCATTTCTCAGGTATTTTTGAAAGTCGTCTCTCTTTTTCTCTCATTAAATGAATTAATTTTTTAAAAGCGATTAAAACTTTTTATGTATTATTAATCGTTCAAATGTTGATCGTTAAAAAACTTAATTTAATGACGATTTTTTTACTTTTTTCCACTATTTTTAGATAATTTTTAGTTTTTGTGACTTTACTGAAAAATGAAAGATAAGTGACTTTCAATTTTTTCCATAAAACAATTTTCCATTGTTTCGAACTTTTGAAGACAAATTCAACCAAATTGTTCAATGATTCTACAGTTCAATAACTGTTACTATTATTATCGCTATTTATTTTTGAACTTTTATTCAAATAAAACTTTTTTGAGATGTTTCTCATTCAATAAGTTGTGGGAAAATGAAGAAAAAAGCTTAAAATCCGAGAAGAATTCAAATAATTTTTGATTCACGTCACGAGAAAACGATTTTAAGGGTTTTTCAAAGTATTGAAAAGATTTATAGTTCACGAACTCAACCACTAATACGTAAGTGATATTTAATACTATACTTGTTATAAATAATAGATTTAAGTTTAAAAAATTAATCTTATAATAGTTTTATTATCTTATATACTATATTATAAATCAAGATTTCATATATTTTCAATTATTACTGAAGAATTATTCAGTGGAATATAAGCTTTAATATCCTATAGTTTTTTCATTGACTTAATTATCTGATAGCTTGAGATTCGTCTCGTTATGTAATCGCGTGACTGTTCTTATGCGTGATTCACGAATAAATCTAATTCAAGTCTTTTTGTTTCGGTCAACAAAATAAGTCTATAATTAGTGATCACAATATTTTTGAATCTAATATAAAATTAAGTAAACAAAAAAAAGATAATAATCTCTGCTCTAAATTATTTTCTAATGTATTGTCATTAGTGGAGAGCAAAGTTTCAATTTATGTCAACAAAAGTTTGCGTAAAAAATTGAAGTCTAATACTTATAATAGCTATAAAACTATAATCAGATAAAAAGTCAGACAAAATTGAATGATTGAAAGGATTTTCAGGATAAAAATATCAGATATTATTATGAGAGACGGGGGAAAAAAGTTTAATCATATGGTCTAAAAAATTGATATAAAGATTGTCTGTTTCCAAGTGTTTTAATCTCAGGAATCATGAGATACAGAGATGTCCTGACCTTCAATTTCATCAAATCATTGCTAAATATACACCATTGATAAACGATAAGCTATTATCTCATGTTATAATCGGAGAACTTTTATTCGCTTACAAAGATTCAAATGAATAAATTTAAAATTCTCAATTCAACGTTTTTTTCGATTTTAACCATTCCTTATTTTATCTAATTTTTAGTTATTCTTTATGATTGTTTCCCTAATAATCTATAATGAGCTCAATTTTTTATTCCGGAATTATATAACATAAATTTGAATAAAAATTAGATATTTCTCTGAAAATTGAATTGTTTGCTGAAAGAAGAAAAAATTTATTTGATATATCATTTTCATTAAACTCAACCATTTCTCTTTTGGCTGCTTTTTCTTTTTTACTCGTTATATAACAAAGAAAAACAATCAAATATTTGAACTTTACTTATATTTTTGTTAACCTATTCATTGGCTCTCTTTTAGTAAAACAATAAACTTTTATTCAATAAACACATATTTCGCTCTTTTTTTTTGTTGTTTTGACAACAATTTCCGTTTTAATCATAGTTCGAGAGAAAGTTATAACTAGAAAGTATTCATTAACTAAATTGATGTGTTCATGAAAGCCTTCAAAATGTTTATATTTGAGTTCTATGTCATAAATATATACTTTAATACTCAAAAATTAATGTAATATTTGAAGCAAAATATTCGTATTCTCCAAACTTTTCGGATAAAAATGAATCAACATTGTATTTTTTCAAGTAATTAAGTTAATTTTCAATAATAATTAAGAATTAAATAATTCTTATATTTAACTTTAATTCATAAGTTTCCAAATTATGAGTTCATTATCAATAGTAAATTATTACCAACGATAATGTGTCTCATCTTAATGTCTCCAAAGGCTTGATCTGTATTGACATTGAGAATGAGGTCCAACTATGAGTTTAGAGAATCTTAAATTTCAAGGCAGGTGTCGAAAACTCTTGAGAGCTTTTCTTCAGATTTCACCAAATTTTATGGGGAGGAAATACTTTCAATGCATACAAATAAGAGCTTATCTCACTATTGAGCCTAACCTGACCCTAACCTGACCCTCGCCAAGCGCAAGGAGTCAATTAATTTGAACAATTAAGTTTTTCTTTAAAATTCGAAACACAGATTTTTACGTATATGATAATAGATAAAAATTGAATATAATTTATGTGGGTATACAGTTGTGCTACACTCAGAGTAATGCTAAGAACGAATATAATTAACTATTAATAAACATAATTTCCAGGATATTCTCAATCAAATTTCAGTATGATTTTAATTTTTAATTCACAATTTAAAATTTATTTCACAATTCAATTTTTAAAATCAATATAATTGTAAGGATTTTCAAATATTGACGGAAAGAATTTCTAATTGAATGATCTAAATTTAAATTCTAAAAACTAATACTAATTTTAAAAATTAATATTTAAACCTAATTTGAACACAACTACTAAAAGCAATATTAATAGAATTTTCTCAGAATATATTTCTAATTTTCATAATTAATATATAAAATATGAAAAATATAGATTATTTTATTTCTCAAATTCTCAAATAATTAAACATCTTTTGAAAAAAAACTAAACTTAATGATTTTTATATTTAACTCATGATTCAATTATTTTTCTCATTATCAGAATATTTTCAGGAATGAAATGTTATTTTTAAAATAAATTATATTAAGGACTATTATATTTCTCATGCCTTAAAATAATATTCAAATCGATTGTCTTATATTTTGCCATTAATTCAAAAACAAATTCATTACTAACCTCACAAATTTCTTTTATATTTTCTGCAATAAGTATAAATATCTTATAATTTACAGTATTATTGAACATAAAATTAGTGTTCAGTTTGACAATAAAATAGAAATACTATACAACAAAAAAAAGTAATTTCCTTTTGTTCATCCGTTTGTAATACTATTTAATGAAAGCTCGATTCATAAAATCATTAAACGAAAAGTCTCTTCAACTAGTTTTTCATCTCATTATGAATTAGAGAAACATTTTACGAAAAAATTAGCGCTTCTTTCCTATAAATCTTTTCATTAAATTAAGTTTCAATTGTTTGAAATTAGTTTTGTCTAAACTTTTAATCACTAAATTCATAATAAATATCCTATAAAGAGCCCTAAAAATAATTATTGTGGTTGAGATTGAATATGAAATTGATTGAGAATTTTTGCCTAACATATAATTGAAAAAAGTAACAATGTTTTAAGTGTACAATAAATGAAACATTTGAAACCACAAAATATAAGTGTAAAGTATGTGAAGAAATAAATATAAATATATATCTAGAAAAGAAATGCCAATAAAAATAAATAATCATCAAAAGAAAAGCGCGAATAGCGTAAGAGTTTTCTAGACTTGTGAGCGAAATAGCTATTGAATGCGTACTGTATTATGTAATATATTAAAGTCATTCCTAGAATATAAGTATTACTAACTTCTATATAGTCTAAAGAGAGTGATATTAGTCTATAGAGAGTTTTGGGAGAACCCTAACTATGGCATTAAGTGAATACGTCTGGCGTTCACTTATAATATACGCCAGTTTTGAAGAGAGAATGAGAGAGAAATAGGAGTCAGATAGGAGTTAGACTGGATTTAGAGAATGAGAGTAGCATTCAATATAACTGAGCTTTGCTCAGCTCTACTCTACGATCCGGTCGTTCAACTTTATATAGAGAGGGCGTCCGAAACAGACAGCCTTGAAGTGTGTGCAGAGCGCAAAAAAATCAAATACAGTCTACACATGATATAATTTAATATTTATTTTAAAAGGGCTATACTTTCAAATTCTCTCATTTAAACAATGGGTTTGAAAACAAGTTTATTAATCTATTAATTATGCTTTCAATGAAAATTACTTTCATTTTCTATCATTACTTTGTTTTGTCGTATATTAAAGTAATTTTTTCTTTTCATTATTTCCCTTTTATATACGCTTTAACATAAGAAACTTTTTTAATACTAATTCAAGTAATTCTTTGGCGAATAATAAATTAGATGAAAAAATATGAATACAAATTTTAAATTTAATGGTATAGAAGATCCTCTTTTGGTTCTTTTTTTTGTTGTTGTCTATGTCTCGGTTAGGAATGACTTTCACTTTTTCCCGTTCATTATTAGGTGAATATCATTGGAAACTACAGATGATAAATGATTTGCTTATTTTAATAATAATTATTTATATCTATAAGTCATGCAAATTATTTTTATTCTTAAATAATTGATGCTCAGAATGAACCGTTTCTTATATTTTGAAATAAAATTCCATTTGATTATTTGATTAATTCATTATGAATTTTACTTCTTGAGAACTAAGAATTCGATTTTTAATTAAAATTTAAAGAATTTATTAGATTTTTTCAGAGGTTCAATAGTTGAGAAGAATAAGAAAATGTTTGTGAAGCGAAAAGTTTGAGGTCAAGTGTGGGTTCATTATATCGCTATAAAATCAGACATAATTTGATCCCTTTTTAAGATAAAGTGCTTGAAGTAGTTGTGCGTTCGGGTGTGTATTGTATACTTGCTCTTCAATTCTTATAAATTAGTCTTAATTTAATTCTCGAAATGTGTTAATCAAGTTATAGGATTGTACTCTCACTTCACAATCATAAACAATTGCATTTTCTTATAACTTATACTCAACTGTTTTATAAATATTTTAAAACCTATTTCTGTATTCAATTATTTCTTTGAATGATATTTTTAGCTTTGATTAATCATTAGAAAACTGTTAAATTTGTAAATTTTTCCGAAAATTCATCTCGAAATTGAAATGTGAAATAATCAAAGAAAAAATCAAAAAATATTGTTCAAAATTTAAATTTTGAATAGTTTTACTGACATTTTAATGAATTTTCTTACTGTTTCTCAAGTTATTCATCAAATCTAAAGTTTCAGCTATTATTGAACTTAAAGAGAATATAATAAAGTTCTTTTGATAATTTTTGTATTTTTTCATAATTTCATTCCAACAGTTACTGTGCTTTTAAACGAATGTTCAGAATGAATACGGCTATATATTCTTCAATAACTAATACAGAAAATATCTATATTTGTTTGAAGTAAGGCAAAAAAGTTCTCATTTGAGATCTCAAACAGATTTTACTTATAAATAAGTTCTCCCACAATGTATTATCGCTATGAAAGTTAAAACTTTAGGTTTTTCCAAATATTTTACTATCAATACCTTCTTATCAATGATTTATTCACTAACTATTTCTAAAATCCCGATATAAGGTCTCATATTAATCATGAATCTATGAATTGATTAATGTAAAAATGTATTGAGTCGATAAAAGGTAATTGAGATGATTGCGAAAGCTTTTTAATATTAGCGCTTTTAATAGGATATTTAATATCATTACTTCGCACTGTTTGAGACAATTTAATTTATTTAGAAATAAAATCTATTTGAGATCTCAAATGAGAACTTTTTGCCTCATTCGAGACGTTTACTCTTAACTAAATGGAGATCAAATGGAGTATGAAATGGAGATTTCAAATATTTTTGGCTCAAACCTAGTTTATAGGTTATTATTATAAATTATTAATTTAAGGTATAATTTGAAGACACTGTACGCATTTTTTTTAATTTCTCGTTTTCTAAAGGTATTGTATAAATATAAATTTTAAATTTGGATATAAAGGACAATTTCCCCTCATATGAATCGAGTTATCACTAAATTCAGAAATATAACTTATTATACGATTGAATGATTGTTAATTATAATAAGAAGTTAATCGAATGTTTGAATCCATTGAATTTTCAATCAGTCAAATGAATCACATTAAAACTTTTTCAATATACAGTTCATAATTAAAAATTGCACTCAACAAGAACTTAATTTGAATTGAAACGTAAGTTCAATCATTTAAATAGTTCGCTATGTTTTTAAACTATTCTCATAACATCTGGAATTGTTAATTAAATTGAATTATAAATTTTGTTTAATTCAAATTAAATTCATTTTGAATACTAATACTTTATATTAACTTAATTAATGTTATTTTACAGTCGAATCTTATCAATGATTTTATCATAAATTACATTTCAAGATATGTATCATTATTTCTAATCATGCGAACGATTTAAACTGATAACGAGTCGATTCTTAACAATTTCGTGTCATTGTTATCCTTCAAATATTTGTAATGCAAACCAATTATTAGTGTCATTCGGGAATTAGTCCTAATATCGAACTTGATTTATTATTCAAAATTCTCGTACTTAAATATTAAGTTAATTGAGCGCTAAAAACAAATCTATAATAAGAAGTTTCATCTCTTGTTATAAAAGAAAGCCTTCGGCTCTTTTTGCCATTAATGGTCTGATTTATTGATACGATTTCGAGAATAGATATTAACAGATCTTGAAATCTCTTGACTTAACATTTGTGAATTTTATTAAATGTCAAATATTGCTGAGAAATTATCTTCAAATTTTAAGAATTTGAAAATTTAATTTTTGTATTTTTTGGCACTTTTGTTGCATTCGAGATTTCAATGAAAATCGTTAACTAAATTGAAATATTAAACATTTAAACTTCAGAAAAACTTGTTTATCACGTAATTCATGAATTTCCAGTTGATTAGTATCAATCTTATCAAAAGATTTTTCTCTAGTTTTTGAGTCGCACCACAACTATAATAATAGAATATTATTTGTTATAATTTTATTTAAGTTTGCTTTTTATGGGTCACTTTCTACTAATATAATAACTTAGTTTATTCTAAATGTCAAACCGAAATTCGATAGCTGTGTAAACTGAATAAATCAAGATATCAGATATTTTTATCTATTCTATGGATTTATTGAAGAATTTTCAATCGTGTGAAAGTTTATACAATTATTTTATGAATCTTTTGAGAATCTGAATAATAATTGATGCAATTAATGAAATAAATAGAAACGAAATGATATTAAAAGAGCTTTTAAACCAAATTACTGTTTGCTTTATTCTCTGACCCGACCCATAAGCTAAATGCCCGATAAGTAATATTTGATAGAAGGGCTTTCACTTATTCTTAAGTTACAATTCATGCATCGCACGAATAATCTATGAATTAACTGTCAAGCATTGAATATTTTCGCCAAATATTTATCTCTTTAATCATATGAAAGCTATCAAACACATTATACACTACAATCCGAAAGGTTTCCATTGATAGTTTTTTTCTTCATTTTTCTTTATTAATTGAATTTTCATATTTATTATAAATTATTTTCGCTTTAAATACTTATTCATAAACATTTTCGTGTTTTATAATGCGTTTAACACTTGAATAGCCATACAATTAACGCCCATTTGTTATAAATTTTTATATTTCTAAAAACTTGAATGAAATGAACAATTTTTTGAATGGAACTGAAGATAATTTAAAGTATAAAAATTATATTATATTCACACTTTTGAAAAATTGCAATGAATATCAGCGATATATTAAAGATTGAAATGTGATAAATAGTATTTCCATTCTTTAAATTAATTAAATTATACTTTAAGTTAGTTGTTATAAAATAGACAAAAACAAAGCTTATTTGTGAAACTTTAACGATAAAATTTATTGCGCCAAATTTTCTCGTTTTCAATTTATAATTTATATATATATTTATAATATTTGGTTACAACTCATTGTTCTCGAAATGCACGTCTGCTCAGAATAGTTATACTTGTAATTATAATAATTTAATAGCTAACATGTACTAAATCAGGCATTTAATTATAGCCAAAGCTACTTCAAATTTATTACATTTTTTTTAAAAAATTGAAATTTTCTTAAAGGAACGCATCAACTTGAATTGAGTCTAATTCGAAATATAAAACCATTAATTATTCCTTAGTCTGCATTTGTCCACACTTTTATTAAAATCTATTATACGGATTATTGGATTCTTATTTTTATTTTTGCTGTTAAGAATGCTGTCATTTTTGAGTAAAAAATGTTCTTTTAATTTTGTTCAACTGATTAAATCTTGATTTGAAACTAATTGAATGAAAAACGATTCCTTATGGCAAAGCTTTTTTTTTAAATTTTTAGATCAAAATAATGCGTTCACTCACATAATGAATTCAAAATGATTATTTAGAAAATAATTTTCAAGTTGTGACAGAATTTAATAGAAACCTTTTCCACACTAATAACATACCACTTCTTAAAGTCAACAGATTTTGATTAATAATAAACGGATCAAAATCGAAACTTTTTCCAAAATGGTTAAGTTAATTGTTCTTATAATGGATTACTGTCTATAATATTCCATTAAAAAGTTGCATTAAAATTACGGTATATCTTATGAAATTGACTTCTCCTCAGAGAAAAAAGTCTTATTTGTTTCTATGTCACGCCTTAACAAACAAAATAAATGATTCTCTACTCAGGAGTTAATAGTAATTTTTCTGATCGAACTCTTACCAAACCTGAAGTGAGTTCATTGCATGCGATTTATTATAAGGAGTTCTCTTTCATTCTTTGAATAAATATTCTGCTTAAGACTTGAAACTCAGTATCAATAACTGTGAAAGTATTATATTTGTATTCATTCAGAATCATTGTCTGAGGTTTATATCATCTTTCATTAGAGCAAACATCAAATTTTTTCAGCCAGTGCTTAGTTTATGCCTCTTTTGAAATTCTAACTTTGATTACAATCAGATTTGTTTTTTATTCATATCCAATATTAATGAAATATTCAATTTCTAAAATAGCTTAAATTTTTTGAATTTCATATTCCTAAGTCATCGTTAAAAACGGCAACTTTTCGAGATGTTCTTAACATATTATAATGTCATAATCAACGACATCAGTCTTATTGATTACTGGTATAAGAAATTCTCTTATGAAATATTCATTTTGATTTTATCCTAAATCACATCCAAAAAATTACTAAATTTAAACTAAATGGAGAATTTGATGTGCAGTATTTGATTTGGCATAATTTCGTGAATTTGATTCTGATGTCAGATAAATATTTGAAAAGTGAAAACTAATTAGCTATTGAGTTAGACTTCGAATGGCGTATTTTTACTTAATTTCCAATGAAATGACCAAAAATCATTCTTAAGATCTATACTAATTTCCTTCAAAAGCAGATGTTTAGCATTGCTTTGACAGTTGATAAGAAAGTTTATCATTAAGGAAATTCGAAATCTCTCAATATTCTCATGATAATGGTTGAGGAAATTCTTAAAATAAGTTGCTTATAACTTTCAAATCCCAGTCTAGAAAGTTAAACATTTTATTATGCTATTGATTTTCTGATAAAACAAAATTTCAATCTATAGACGCATCAGAATCTATTGAAATTTATTATTTCTCTTTAAAAATTCAATTGCTTTCTTCTATATTAATATTTTGCATTCTATTGATATTTCAGATAATTCTTTCAAATGAAGGCAATTCATTGGTTCTTAACTGAAGAGTTTAAAAGGTATTTGATTTTTATTCATTACCTTCAATTATTTATTTATAAAGATCTATCATTAGTTTATTAACTCATCGAATAATCGACTGAAAATATTTAAGAATCCTTTAGATTAATTGTTATTATGACAAAAATATACTTTCTGTTAACACTAAAACTTCAATTTTTTCAAACTTTTAAGAGCCGAAAAAATAATTTATTAAATAATGTTAAACTGAACCTTAACTTTTGTCATACTGTATATTACTTTAAGTCTCTTAATTCTCAGATTTTCTGTTATTTTTAATTCAAACTATGAATTATTTTGAAGCCTCACACGATTTTTTGAAGCTTAATTTT
>JAQFXV010001674.1:0-12643 GCA_034694065.1 Camisia spinifer | reverse complement strand
GATTCAAATTTTGATAAAGACTTTTCAAAAAGATTATAAGTCTTATCAAAATTACTATTCAGTTCAAAAGAACGGACCTTTTCCCCTATCTGTACACAACTATTGAAATTACCCTTTGATTTCAAAATATCAAGCTATGGATAGAAAACGATCGTTGACTCTTATTTAATATAATAACTATAAAAAAGTATAAATTGAATCCAATTTGGATACAAACATCTGCTTTCACACAACAAGGATAATAATTATTTCACCAATTTTTTCTCTTTTATTTATTTGAATGCAGTATTTCAAATGATTTCTTAGTCTGCATGCCTTATAATTTGTGTTCGGTATTTTCGAGAAATAAGATTCTTGAAATCAATCTTGAAATTTGAGTCAATTTAGACTGAAGTAATGATAATAATAAAAATAATGATACAAGTAATAATGGATTTTATCCGTAATAAAGTTATGCTTTTAAAAGTGGAAATTACATAAAAAGACATTTGAATTTACATAGTCAATTTACTATAATCAAATAAATGATACATCAAATGGTTCAAATTCTGAAATATCTTAATTAAAAGTTTAATGTCTGAGCATTTTCAATAGAATTACAAATATTTTCACATTAGTATTTCTTTAGGAGAATTGAATTTCTGTATAAATAAGTGTTATAACATTTTTTAAATTCTAGTTTTGGAAATTTTGAATAAACTGTTTGAATAAACCGAAAAGTTTTGAAAAATTCTATACCTGCATATCTGTTAAGATTTTCTTATAATGTCATGTTTTACTCATGTTGTTGACTAAGTCAAAGGTATGTTTACTGATTCGTTTAAAAGATGATAAAAAAATTTAATCACTAAAAAATTGAAAATTCGAAATTTAAGAATAAATATTGAACTCTTCTTTCAATGTTTTCATAGCTTAAAAATAGATTCTTTGCAATATAGTATTAAAGTTCTAAATTGAAATTAATTTGATTACAGGTGTCACAAAAATGGCAGTTTCATGTCATCTAAAATGCATAATATTCTCGTTATTACTTCTCGCAAAAGCATTACTCTCTGAACAAGATATTGATATCGAGAGAAGTAATACAGTTCAAAATCTTAATGATCCAGAATTAAGAATGTTTTTAACGAAAAGTTTAGCCCGTCATCCATTGGGTATACTTTTTGGACATATGCTTATGCGAGCCGTAGATAATCCCAGCATACAAGGCAAGAAATACACCTTATGTTTGAGCTTTCGCTCTGAATAAGTATTGTTGTCGATCACGAGCACAATTTATGTCAATATATACTGCATATCAAATTTCACTATTTTAAATCTCAGAAAACCGTGTATTTATTAATTCAAATAAGACACAAGTTTTTGGCCAAGAACTCAGTTCAAACCTAAATGTAATTTAGAATTAATTTGGGAAAGAACTCAGAAAGTTAATGAATTCAGCTTAACAAACTCGTTAGGTTATAGCTTGGCCTGCAATTTATCAACTACTCAACATTTACACGAATTAAATTTCATTCTATATAAACAATCGATTCAGACATTACAGTTTAATACGGGTAATGGCCCTCAAATCTTCGGATTCAATGCATTTAATTATCAGATCAGACCTATAGTATCTGTTTATTCAGTTTAAGGTTCTTTAAACTGTGTTTTAGTTTTTATATCAGTTACAGTTTTTCGGTAGAACTTGAAGACAAAATTATACACATAAATCAGATTACCTGCAATCATATCCGTGTCTTTAATCAAACTTATTTCGAAAAATTCTAAGCGTGATTCACAACAATAGATACGGTATTCAGAACTTAAACCCAAATTGAATCCATATTTGGATTATTTGAACTCTTAATATATTTGAAAAGTTTTTAACGAATTTTCTAAATCAGATCCAATGTCTATAAGAGATAGAAGATATGAATCGTCGGCTTTAAATGATCAAAGTTTTCTACGGTTCGGACGAAGTTCTCAAAGCAAGAAAACAAGCAAAAGACCTAATGATAGCCTCGATTTGAATGACATCTCATTCCTACGGTTCGGAAGAAGTGGTAAAAATGATAGTTAAACAAAAACAAAATTATATAAATAATAACGAAAGTAAAAAGCACTCAATTTGTAAATTTTATTGATTTAAATGATATAATATTACAGTTAAATAAAATCAATCGTAAGATTTAAGTGAATTATTTTGCCTTTTATTGATTGTGTAATTGTATAAATTGTTTTAAAATAAACATTATGTGTAGTAATGCTATACAATTATGATTATATTTATATAAATTTATAATTATTATGACAGAAAATTAAATGATAAAACGCTATTAATTTTGCTTAAATTACTAATTGATTAATTTCGCGGCTTTTTCTGCAACTGTCGACTGCGATAAATATCGAATTGTGGCGGAACTACATTATCATCTCCTTCTTGGTCTTCTTCTTCTTCATTTAATCCTCTCTTAGTATTATTTGCATTGTTTTCAGCGGCTTCGATAGCAATACTGAAAAACTTTTTGCCCTCTTGTAGTGGAAGTCCTTCAGGACGTGGAGTGATATCGAGTGATGAAACGGAAACGTTTGTACGAAAGAGATTCATGAGATCATCAATGGATACGAATGGGCCCCGAAATGATGTCGGATGTGGTAATTGTGCCAAAAGTGTGGCCACTGATGGCGGCGGAGGAAATATACCGCCGGGTATTAGGTTTCCAACTATTTTAAGTCAATTTCAAATTTTAGATAAAATGATAATTTTGTATATTATATCTATTTTATGGTTTGATATTTATATTGAATTGAATTTGATATTTTTTAATAAACTTCATGAATGAATTATTTACAACTTTAAGTGGTTTTCTTGCATAAAGTTTTATCAGAATTGAAGCACAAAAGGTTCGATAAAATCTTCTGAAGATTAAGAAATATTGAAGATTAAGTATGAAATATATGTCTATTCAGATTACTTCAGATTTCACTTTAGAAGAAATACCAGTAAAATCTCTTGATTTTATAAAATAAGATTTTCTGCGACAGATTTTTATTGAGTTATTTTTTCTAATAAATTCATTTGGAGCAAAATTTTGAAGAGAAAAGGTTTTAGTGATTGCTTACTTGGATTTGCTTTTGGTTTAAAGGGAACCATCTGTGAAAAGTCAGGCTTAGGATAAGTGGTTAAACTCGAAGGAATAGTAGAGGAAACAACATTAGCAACGGTTGGAGCGAATGGATTGTGTCTGTGCTGTCGTATTACATAACCAATAGATCTGAGTTCAGCTGCAGAACACGGCAACAAGTCTTGAAACTTATATCGATCGACAAGCCATGCAGTCTCTGATGTTAATTTGTTTATGCGTTCGATTGCTTGAGCTCTCCTTTTCTCAACTTTTATCACACTTGATAGGTCTCCGATATGACACTCAAATTCTAGAAACTTATTCCATATTTCTCTATAAAACAAAATTCACTTTTTTAGAAAGTATCAAATGTTAAGCATTTGTTTGGATTCAGAATAACATAACATGAATAATGAATACTATTCAGTGAATAGAAATCAAACTCTTATAAAATATGTAACTCTATTCACAAAATTATGTAAGAGTTTGAGTTAAATAATTGATGAATGACGTGGAAAAGGAAGTTATGATCAACTCTTCTAATAAGTAAATGCATTGATGGATAGGAAATAATATATTTTTGATGTGTAGGATATTATCCAATATATTATATGATAGGAAAGTACGGAAATAAAGAGCGAGCTAAGGATCTCATAGAATCTGCTGAAAGATTGCTTAACATTCCCAAAAAAGTCACGTATAGTACAGGTATAAAAAGTTAAACTAAGTTTTTATTGTAAATTGAAGTTAATATTCACTGAAAACTCAATTTATATGCTTTCTGTTATGTCGAAGAGCAGTGTTATTAATAATTCGCATTCATCTAAAGAGGAAATGTTTGTTTAAGAAGTGATGACACGTTTATGACTCGGATTTTTTCGGTAGAATAATATTTTTTAAACATAATATTTGAACAAATGTATGAAACATAGGTTTCATCTCTCAAAGCAATATTTCGCTTATGTTTTTATTGTTATAATGACGAGGAATTCGATCTTCACATACATATTATGATAAATATCATGTTTAGCCTAAGTATTAGTTTCATCAAAACAAATAATCGATAGAAAATTGATTAAAACATTCTCAAGAATTCTAGTAAAATATATTAGAAATTATTTGAGACAATATTTTTATTTCTAAGAAACCTAAGATTGTATTCAAATCTACTAAACAGTTATATAAATGTATATTTAATTTATCAAAGGTTTAGAGTTTGGCGAAAGTTCTCAATCCTTAAGGCTATAAAATTAGTTTTCAATTAAATTAAATTCAATATTTTGTTTCCCTCATCATTAAAAAGAGTAACAGAATTTATTTAATATTTGTTCAATAATAAAAGTATAGGAATAACAAACAAAATGAAATATAGGCTAAAAATAGTTATTTTGTTGAATGCATTTTTCTCATAAATAAAAAGAGATCTTAGTATTTACTTTAATATAAGTCAATAATGAAGATTCATTGCATTCTTATTAAACTGTATAATAATTGACTGAATGAAAAAGCGGTGTTCTTCACAGTCATTTTCGAGATTTTTTAATTAAATCAAAATTTCGAGTATTTATAGAATAGATCAAAATTATGTCAAATCAGACTTTTGTCAATATTTTCAAACCACGGAATGAAATATTTTAATAGTTTGATATTATTTAAGTGATTAATTTTAAAACGAATCATAGACTTCTTCTGAACTTTAGAGAAATGAGAACCCAATTAAAAGTTTATAATGAAATTATAATGACTTTATGTTCGTCTTGAACTTTGGATACTAATTATAAATACCATTAAAGCTGAAACCAATTCAATGGGTATTATTAATAATCAAATTTCTAAAACCTGAAATTGATTAGAATTTTCGGTAATTTATAGTTTGAAACGAATTCTCGGAAAAATCGTTAATAATTTTTGTTTTAATGATTATTTATTTATTATAGAAATGATTGAAATGCAAACAAAAAATGAAATGCAATTATATTAAGATAATAAGCAACGCATCGATGGATTCACAGACTTGTAAAAAATAAACGTAGAGTTCATTAATATAATAAATAATTATTTGTTAAACGAAGCAAATAATTGATTAACGATTCTTATTATTCATTTAAATAAAAAGCTTTTAATTGATTTGCAAAAAGAGTGGGCATTAGTATTGATTTAAATCGAATTTCACTAGAATTAAAACATTTAACTTCATTATAAAAGCAATTAATTAGATGTAAAAGTTTTTCAACTTAATTCATAAATAAATAAGTTATAGAAATATTAATAATTATTTAATTAGTATTCGAGCGAACTTTGAGTTAGATATGAAACCAAATAAGGAGCAAAACAAAGAAAAGCAGACAAATAGTAGTAATTAAAGCATGACTTACAAAGATTTTTCGGGCGGCAAAGATGGAGACGTCAATACTTTTTCAAATAGAACTCGAATATTATTTTCTTCATTGAGATGACTTAAGTAATCAATATATGATAGGATGAAATCTGGATTATTACCAAACTTTTTAAGTCCCAATTCAAATATTTTAGAGGTTACGTTTATGTCCTTTAAATTAAATTTAATTAAAATAAGATAAATCCCTAATAATAAAATACAAACTTTGCTGCAATAATATTCCATAAGAGCTGCGGCGGTATATATTTCATGTCCACATCTACTGTCTTCTCGTCCTCTTTTAAAAACACTTCTGGCGGTTGCAATACTTTCAGTTCTTCGCCTGAATTTCATATATTGTATATAAGAAAGCGTCGGATCGAAACCAGGCGTTTGAATTTCTAGTAGTTTTTCATATATTTTAACCGATTCTTCCTTACGATTCCTCGACTATAATAAATAAACAGAAAGTATTAATCGTTTAAAATTAAGATTTGATTGAAAACAAGTGTAAACCTCTTCAAAGTCTGCATAAGCGAAGTTTATTAAGACATTATTCTTGAGCAATGATGAGGTCGAACGTTCGTAAATACTGGAGACCTCGTCTTGTAAAGTCTTGTGTTGATTCATATCTCCCTTTTCGGCCATCATTTTACTGTTTTCGTCCAAATAAGACGCGTATTCATACCAGACATCGGGATGATGTCCGAGACAAAGGATGCACTGTTCGTATGCGAACACAACTATAAACAAATTATTTATTTTAGTTTTCAAACATCAGAGATATTAGTGTTATTTTATAAGAAGAGAACTCAAACCTCGCTTAATGACTAACGAAATGTCTTCAGTTTTCAATGGATTACTTTTTTCCCATTGAATATATTTTCTCCAGAGTTCGACTTGTTTTGCTTCATCTGCTGTCGATTGTGGCGGAACTGCGGGTGCGTTTCGGTTCAAACCTCGTGTCACAGCTTCGAATTCTTTGGCAACTCTTCTTGAGTTCATATAATCTTTGGAACGGTCGGCAATCATTTTTTCGGCTATCATTTGATTAATACTCTAAAATTGAAACATTTTCATTAGATATCTATTATTTATTGTAATTCAAAGTCGATTCACCTGTTCATAAGTGATATAATCCTTCCAAAAGGCTTCTATACTTGTCATTGGATTTATAACTCCTCTTTGATAGACTCTTCTGACGGCAGTTATCTTTTGATTTTCAGCATAACTGCCGACTGCCTCAACATTTTTCAAGAACTGGACGTAATCGTTCCAAATTGGATAAGAGCTTATATCTATTCCTATTTTTTCGAGAGCAAAATCGTATGCCTGAGCCATCTTTTCACGAAAAGCCTGAAGAGAACTCTTCGTCTCCTTAATTATTATAATTATATGAAAAATATTAAAAACTATAAACTTTATAATTTATTAGAACTTACTTTAATATAACTTAAATAACATCTCCAAAGATCGATATTAAGAACTTTGATGAGACATCTTTGGAATAACTGTTTTTGCGATTAAAAAGTTCAAAAACTCAGAATTTATTCATCAATTTTGATAAATGTGATAACAATAATACCTTTTCTACTTTATCATAATTGCGAAATTTCATCTGTTAAGAAAGAAACAAATGTTTAAGAACTCATTGATTTTTCATTTGAATGAATTTACGTCTAAAAAGTTCAGAATAAAATTATTCTCTCAAAAAGTTTTACAAATAATATCATTGAAATATTGAAAAAGCTAGTTATTAAAATGAATCTTTGGATTTAAGCGATACAAAAGCTCTGATATTGATTCAACATTTATTGAAGTTTTTATGTAAAGATATGAAGAAAATTCCAAATATTTAATATGTAAAAGTTTTCAATTTCTTCCTACACTAGAAAATAGAACAAATTTTTCATTCAAACTTATTGAATAGATTTAGTTTAAGGTATTTTCAAATTCAGTGAAATCAAAATCTATTTGAATTTCGTCAGAATTTAGATGAAATTTTGAATTTATTTTTTAAAGATTGACACATATTTTAAGAACGAATGAATATAAATATAACCCAATCAGTAAAGTTTCACTGGTATTGATTAATCTCATCTTCAAAACAACTCATAATGAGATTCTTATCTACTGAATAAATTACGATCAATTCATTAATAAAATCTCATCAAATATCTCGACTCGAACTGAATTATATCCTTCATATAGAAACTAAGCAAATAATCAATAATTTGAAAGGATATCAATCACAATAACCTCACTATTCAGTAGTTTTGAGTTAATTATCTTCTTATAATTATGTATAAAATTTACATTTGAATAAAGGAAAAATTAAAGCTCATTAAAAGCTAGTAATTGAGGGAATTGTGCATAAGATTAAGTTTGAAGGGTTTGATTAATCGACTCATTTTGTTGTTCCTAAATTTTAGTTTTCAATGAACTGGTCTTCATATGAATAAAATGTTTATTGAATATCAACAAATTTGATAACACTATAAACACACTCTTCACTTACGTCGTTGATTGAGATATATTTTCAACACTTATTCTGTATTTATGTAATGAATAGTTTTCATAAGCTTAAGTTGTTCTTTAAATAAGTTTCAAAAGATTGAACTTATAGTATAGTTAGAAAATAAAAAAGGAATAGAATTGAATATTTGTAATTTTATAGTTTTGTTTGTTTAAACTGATGAACTTTAATTTCTTTGTTTGAAATTGATTTAAATAATGAAAAGCTTGAGTGATGTATTGGTTATGCAGTAGTTCTCAAGCTTTTTTGACAGAAAATTGGGTCTTTCCATAGGAAATAATGTTAAATAAAATCTTTGTGCGATCCTTTGGTTATCTAAAGAGCTTTCGCTCATTCACAATAAAAACTTATTAATTAATACTAATAAACAATCTTTTTATAACTAAATGGCTCTCATTTAATGGATCTTTTATTAATAGATAACTTTGAAACTTATGCTACGGTTTAATAAAAACTTTGTTGATTTTAATCTAAAGAAAGAAATGATTAACCATAAAATTATATGAATTTCCATATAAATAAGATAACAATACGGGTAATCAATTGATTGGATGTATAAAATCGTACTGAAATCCCATTCCATTAGTAATGCAGAGCAAAAACTAATAAAAGAATGAATTATTCAGTTTTAAACCCATACTCAATATATTTATATTAAATTATAACACCATTTTATTCATACATTTTTATAATCAAAAGGCATTCAAATTTTTATACAATTTATTCACTCAAATAAATCGATGAAAAATAGATTCAAAAAAGATATTTCTAATAATTTTATTATTTAAGCATTTATTTAATAACTTTTTCAAATACACAAAATCTATACTTGAAGTTTAATAAGGGTTTAATTATTCAAAAATACAAATCATTGATTCAAATCTCAGTTTTATTCAACTTAATTTATCATTAATATCATGATAAATGACCAGTACTTACAGATTAAATCAAATACTTTTCAATCAAAAATTTCAATCAATTGAAGATCCATTGAAATTGAAAAACAAAAACATGTCGACTTTTTTAATGAGAAATTATAACAACCGGAAGAAAACTTGTGCGGACTCGAGATTGATATGTTAGGGATTATTAGTGGATATCAGGAATGGATATACGGTATAAAAGATTAAACAACCGCTCATTTGAAATAAACTGTTTTCTCTTGTTTTTAAGGAATAAAAATACACTAAATTAATAAGAAAATATTTATTCTCAAATTAAAGGCAGTCCTTATGATAAATTATTGAATAAAATTTGATAATTTCTATGAAGATATACTCAGTATTGTTGAAAATCGCGATCACATTCAAGTTTGAAGTGTAATAAAAAATACTGATTTGTGATAAAGTGTTTTTAGTGTTAACGAAACTTTGAAAGTGAACGTGATTTTAAACAATACTTTATTAATGAACTGAAACCTATTTACACTTGAGTTTATTTCCTTTTGTGAAAATTTAAACTGATATGCTCTCAGATATGAATCTGAAAGAGTTTAAACTTTGAAGTTTACTGAAGACAGATTTCCTGAATAGATCTGATGCTATATGAAAATAAGTCCTTAAATGGATATTAAACCTTATTCTATAGTTAAGAGACACCCACTCTCTAAACAGATTTCCTCAACATTTAAAACACACTTCACTCTCATTCAAACACCCATTGACTTAAGAAACCGAATGACTCGACAGAATATTATTTAATTCTGTGCGAAATCAATGATTCGCTTAATTATAATAATAGTAATAATAGCGGTAATAATAAAATGTTTTTCCTATTTAATGAGCTATCAAAACATTTAACTTATAAGCAGGTGTATAAAGACATGAACTCAAGTTGTGATCAAATAGACAAACAGTTATACACAATGTGTAACTCAACTGAAAAAACAAAGTTTGTTTTTAAAAGTATTTAATTTCAAACTATTGATGATTTTGTGCACGAAATATAGCTTTTAAATGATAAATATATCTTTTTGATGAAACTTTGAAGCACAGAATAATCGCAGCGCTAAATACAGCGAAATTCCTTTTCGAGTTAACACGAATTTGTCGATAAATATGGGAATAATTGGTGGAATCATATCTCGAATACAGTTTTGTTTACACTCTAGTCTAGACATTATTTAATTCAAATAATATTAACAATCAAATTAAATCATATCAGACTAAACTTCATGTCTAAATGTTTTCAATACTATTATTGAGAAATGTTTACGATTTTTAATACAACAAAACTTCAAATTTTAGGAAATCTGTCGAAAAGGAATTTTCTCTATTAATGATAGACTAGTATAAAGTTTGAATCAAAATATAATGAGAAGACAAATAACTTTGAATTGACCAAAAATGAAGTAAATGGAAAAGAATGACAAAAACGAAAACATGATTTATAAAAAAATATAATAAACGAATGAATGAAAGTATTGAAAGCTAGCAATAAATTGGAAATAGAATTAAGTAAAAAATGATATATTTTATTGATTACAACCTCATTTTCAATGTATAATTTCCAAAATCTGCCAGAATTAGGAAATTGAGTGATGAGTCTCTCATAGAAAGCTCGCGACTCTTCAATGCGCTTATTCTATAAAATTTCGATTAATTTCAAAAGAAAACAATGTTTAATACAAATAATTGAATATAAAAACAACTTAAAAACGAGAAATGATTAGATTTATAGTTGAATTACTTGTGAGTCTTTGATGAGTACATTCCATGACTCGATATCATATGGATTATCGTTTAGTTTAATGTTCGCCTTAATTACTCTTTCGCTTAAATTCTTTGTATTCATATTGTTTGAGTTATTATTTATTATATTATGATTCATATTATCAATCATTTTATTCCTATTTGTGGGCGAACTCTGATGTGGACCTGAATTACGATTGTTTTGTGATTGGCTTTGATTTGATTGCGATTGAAATGCATTCGGACTCCGATTGTGGACAACATTTGGTCCATATTTTGATGATTGACTCGTATTCTAGACATTAATATATATATTAATTATCAATTAATTTGTTATAAAACCAAATAAATATATCAAATAATTAATAATTTTTAAAAATTAATTTCTAATGAAATATTTGAGACTTTGATCGCAAAAAATTGTTAAATATTTTTATTATACTTTTGATTGAATTAATGATCAATACTTACGGCAAACATTGCTTTCTATTGAGATAAAGAAATTATTAAAAAAAATTAATTTAAATAAACAATTGATAAGTTTTTACTGTTATTTATTTTAAATATTTTTTAGTAAAAACAAAAAATTGATCAAAACGTAAACAAATGATTAGAAAATGCTTTTGTACGCGAAATGTCCTTCAATTGCTATTTTAGGGGATTTTTACATAATTACTAACACTTATATCAATAATATTTCAATAACTTTTTAGAGAATAAATTGATATTAAATTATTTTAATTTCATTATCAATTATTTACCTATAAATCAATGAATTAATGCTTTAATTCTATTCAGAAAATAAATATTTATTAATGAAATGAGAAAATTATAAAATCATTTTAATCATGAAATACATCAGTTTTAAGAAATAATTCAAATGAATTGAAACAATATTAAGAATCAGTCAATAATTTTCTTGAAAGGTTTGCAAATTATGATAAAATTTAAATATTAAATGTTGTATCGATTTTACAGTTAAAGAAACGCTATTTAATAGCTTTTAATATAAACATTGATTCATAACTACCGATAATTAAAAATTTAACAAAAGCCACATTTATTTCTAATATAACAGACATTTGAAAGCAAATTACTTTCTTTTAGAACTTTTAGTGCCATTACTTTTAGCCTTTTTGTCATTGTTAGCATACTTTGCTTCTAAGTTAGCGATCATATCATCAAATTTTCCTTTAGATCTGCTTTGAATGGCTTTAACCAGATCTTCATCATTATTCGCTTTACTCTTTTTCGCTTCCTTTTCAGCCAATTTCGCCTCTTTTGCAGACTTTTTGATCCTTTTCTCTTTCTTAACAACAGATTCATTAACAAAAGCATCAAATTCTGGCACTTCTTTGTCATCAATCATCTGAATCAATAGCTCTCGAGTTCTCTCTTCATCAAAAGCGATATGACTTTGAGATATGAGATCCAAATCTCCTTTATATCTAATGTAAACATTCTTCAGATCTTTCTTCTCATCTTCAGAACCGATATATTTGTTAAGAAAATCGTCGATATCTTTGGCAGTGATTTTAGGGAATAAAAGCCTCCAGTATTGGTCCCAATCGGCCGATGACTCAAAACCCTCTTCATTAGGAATAAGACCCGTTTCGTCATATGTTTCGCGAAGAGATTTATCACTCAATATATAGTGAATTTTGCTCAATGTCTGAAAGGCTCGTTTCGCCACTTCTTTGCGATCGTCTTCAGCTCTATCGGGATGTACTTTAAGTGATAGTTTTCGATACGCGCTCTTTATTTGATTGTCTGTCGACTCCTTTTTAACGCCTAAAATCACATATAAGTCATTACTTCCAAAATATTGATTACAATCATCCAAAAGACCCATTATTTTAATGTTTAGTTAAAAATTATATCAATTAATTAAAAGACAATAATTATAAACTTAATGACAATAAATGTTTGACAA
>JAQFXV010001673.1:0-12643 GCA_034694065.1 Camisia spinifer | reverse complement strand
TTGTGTATGTCGTGTATTGGTTATCATAATTTTTTGAGCGCTCAGTTTGACAAAGACTTTTTTTCCTTATAGTACATATATGATAAGCAATTCAGTCACATAACTCAATCGATTCAATTTCTATTTGATTTGATTTGATTTAAAATAATCTTTTCCTGAAATGAAAAGTAATAAAAGCATGTGTCATAAATATAGTATTTCATTCATATTTAATTTATAGTTAAAATAGTTGAATTTCTATTCAAAAGTAAACATAAAATGTCTCTTTGATTAGATACATGAGATCAACATTGCATGAGATATGTTTGAACAGCTAGTATAGCTTATTCATTACTGAAACTAGAATTTCAGGCTTTGCTCTTTATTTCATAATAAGTTTAGTAAATAGCACCTCATTTTTTCAAGGATTTTTCCAACTTGTTTCTTTTGAATAAAGAAGTTTTTGGCATTAGATGTTGTGTTATTAGTTTGAATAGTCAATTGGATGTAACTTCTTATAACTTTTACTATCGAATGTTTATTTACAGAGCAAATACCTCTGTATAAACTTAGATAAAAGTTTAGACTTAAATACAATATATGATTAAAGTCCTCAACCATTTATTGGAAGTTATTTTCAAATTGAATTCATTTAATCTGCGTTAAAATTTTGATATTATATCATATATCGTATAAACAATTTTGATATAAAGTTTACATCGAATTTATTAAAATTTCAGTATTGTTTTATGAAATTTTATAGCACTTAACGGATATGTTCTAAAAGTTTTGTAATTTTAAGTGATAATTTACGAACTAATTATAAATTTATAGTGAGAATCAATATAAAAACAATTATTGCATTATCAAATCAGTGCTTATACAAACTTTATCACCAAATCGATTGTCAATACAAAAGGTATGAATTGTTTACAATCATGAGATTCAATACAAATGAAAACGTTATACTTCATAACTAAGCTCATCGTTCATATTCATATATCGTTCTGTTTATATAACTTTTTGACGTCAATCAATCAGTATTAATATCAATTACTTTTGAAATATAAAGTTAGAAAGAAGCTCAAAATGACTCAAAATGTGATATATATAAGTGATCCCAAAAATTCCACCTCTGAAACAAAGTATGGGACTGTCGAATATGAATCAGAGAGTAGAAAAACTAAAATAAAAACTTTTTTGAAGCAAAATTTGTTAGCAATCGCAACCTTACTGGCAGTTATTCTCGCAATTTTTGTTGGAATAATTATTAAAAATCAAACCGAAAAATGGAGCGAAAGGTCGCTAATGTATCTTGAATTCCCCGGTGACATATTTTTACGAATGCTTAAATGTCTTATTTTGCCATTGATTATATCGAGTCTGATCTCAGCCCTGGGAAATCTGGACAGCAAGCTTTCGGGTCAGATCGGAAAACGTGCCATTTTATATTATTTTACAACAACAATAATAGCGATAATATTGGGTATTATTCTGGTTCTCATCATAAAACCCGGTGATCAGAATCAAGTTCACGAAACGTCAAAATCCCCAAAACGTAGAGTTGTCACTACAGAAGATACCATCTTAGACTTGATTAGGTATTGATCTTAGACTTGATTATAAATATCAAAATTCTAGAATTGCAAAATTTTCTACTTTGAATAGAAATCTCTTTCCCCCAAATTTGGTTGAGGCCTGTTTTTCACAATATTCAACAACACTTATGCAACAAAATAATGAGACTGATGTCTACAAATGGAAAATCAATGGTTCGTATGGAAGTGGAACTAATATACTGGGATTAGTCGTATTTTCAATAGTTTTTGGTGCAATTGTTGGTCGAATGAAAGATGATGGAAAACCTATATTACTTTTTTTTAATAGTCTGAGTGAAGTGACTTTGAGAATAACAAATATTGTGATTAAATTCACTCCCATTGGAGTCATGTTTTTGATTATGCCTCGAGTTGTTTCAGTTGAAGACGTAAATGCATTGCTGAGCAGTGTTGGCCTCTACACACTCACTGTTCTCATTGGATTATTAATTCATGGACTTATAATTTTGCCACTAATTTATTATACTTTCACTCGAAAAAATCCATATATTTTTCTCATTAAAATGACAGAAGCATTAATGACAGCTTTTGGCACTTCATCATCTTCAGCCACACTTCCGGTGACAATTTCCTGTCTGGAAGATAAGAACAAAATTGATAGGAATATTGTGAGATTCTGTGTACCGATTGGGGCCACAATTAATATGGATGGAACCGCTCTATACGAAGCGGTCGCCGCTATATTTATAGCACAAACGCGTGGTATAGAAATGGATTTGGTTAAAGTTATTATAGTTAGTATCACAGCTACCGCTGCCTCTATTGGTGCCGCAGGAATACCACAGGTGACAAACATCAAATGCACTTTCAATTTAGAAATTAATCAAAAATCTAACATTTTTAGGCAGGTTTAATAACAATGGTCATTGTTTTGAATGCGGTCGGTTTACCCGCTGAAGATGTGGCTCTCGTTTATATAATAGATTGGCTTTTGGATCGATTCAGAACAGCTATTAATGTTTTGGGAGACGCTTATGGATCAGGTATTGTCGAACATCTGAGTAAAACAGAACTCGATCTATTCATCAGTAAACAAGAAACTGAAAAAGAAGATAATCTCAGAGAAAAGAATGGTTTACTGACTTCTTGTTCATCATCTGCTGTTTCGTCGACCAGAAGTAATGTTAAAGAAAACGGAGAAAATATAAGTTATAAAAATTCTGCATTCATTCCAGAAATAAATACAAAATAATAACTACTTTTTTCAAATACAACTTTCAAAAAGTTTATTATCATATAATTCAGACTCTAATTTAATTTATATTCTAAACAATGTATAATTTTCAACAATTTTCAATTTAAAACTCTTTATATAATATAATATTTAGTATTTTTGAAAAGAGATTAAATGTTTTTTGAGCATTCTTGTAATTATCAAACAGTTATTATAAGCTAAATTAAATTGAAATACAAAATGTAAAAATTTTGGAAAGTAGTGCTGCAATACTTTATAATTACGACATTTGGTTCAATTGGATCAAAAGTGGTGTTTAAACAATAAAAATGTCAAATTAGTACAATTATTTCAGCATAATATCAAAAATGTAATGATGTCCACAATTCAATTAATATTGAAAATATATGTAATACCGGTAAATAATTTTCAAAAATTATAAGCGTTTAACTCATGCTCAAAATTATAGAATCAGAGCGAAGCAGATCTGAAGTGAATGGTTGTAAGAAATGTTAGAATAAGATACAATGTTTTACATAATATACAGGTAGCTTACAATTCATTTTGTTATGAATCTCAATAGTTTCTGCCAAAAGGGTCATCAAGTTTTGTATAAAGTTTTCCGCAAAGACGTCATTTCAAGATTAGAAATTACAAACGGTTTCTTAGATTAGTGTAATTTTAATGTCAGATCGGTTTAAGTCTAATGAATCGTTAAATTCTTTGTTTAAAGTGACTCAAGTGTTACTTTTATATGACTGTAATGAAAATCAAGATCACAGAATTCATCTTTGAATTTATTGAGATGATAACAATGTATATAATTGGCATTTTTGGCATTAGTTATAAACACTTCAAGTTATAAATATATATTTAAACAAAATCAAAAACTATAGCATAAAACATAAGAAACTATGAATTAAAAGACAATTCATTACGTGATTATGTTTTGTTATTTTTTGTAAATTTAAAACATTATAAATAAAAATAATAAGAATAGACAATGAAATAATTGTATTTCTTTCAAGTTAATGAAAGTCAATTTGGTTTGTGCTTAAATTCGATTTCATAATATTTTTTGAAAAGTAATTTTCAATAATGAATGAACAAATTTAGTAACAAATCAGACATATTATATGTTAAATCAAATATTTGTTTTAACACCTTATAAGATATCATTCGGAACAATAGAAGCATAAAGAATGAGATAAATAAATGATTCAATTAATGATATAATTTGATAAAGAGTCAAATTTGTTAATAAATAATAGCCCTCAAGAGCTTAAACATCAACATTAAAATAGAATAACAAATAAAATACATCATAAGTATTTATTCTAATCCTCATCAGTAGGAGAAAGTGCGCAAAGAATAGCTTTCATATAAGCGGCTGCAGAGAGTGCTGCATAGGTTTGCCACTCCTTTTTTCGTGAACCATCTTTATAATCAGCGATTCCGCGCAAAAATATATATTTATCTTTTCTATTTCCATAAACAGACTCAACAACAGAATCAAATTCAGTATCGAATGCCATAATAGAGAATTTCGAAGCAATATCTTGTCTGATTTGTTCATCTTTGACAGCCATACGTCCAGAGCCAATGGCCCCGAAATGAATCATTGGATAGCCATTAGCTCTGGGATCATAAGTATCATTAGGAGGAATGGGGTGCGCCATTTCTATTACATCTTTGGTACCGATTGACATATAAAGCTTATCAGTTTGAGGTAAGGGTCGGGTAAACTCAGAGTCGTGTTCCTGTAATATTTCCATTCCTTGCCGTAAATATTGTTCCCAAACTCGGTCTCCACTTTCATTTCCTTTTTCAAAAATATCTTTAGCTATTGTTTGTAATTCGAGACTTGGGGGACACCAAAAACGATAATTGAAATTTTCAATTGTGTTTGAATTTCTAGACAAATTTGAACTGTTTAAGGGCTCTTCCGGTGAATTCTTTAATTTTTCGCAATGAACATAAATATATGGCTTCTGTGGACCAGAATTTTTAGGGATATTTGGCGTCACAGAAACGACAACATCACCCAAACGGACGTGACGACTAAAATCTGTGTAATTCGGAACTCCACCACCGATACCAACAAGAAATACATATTCAACGCGTTGAAACGTGCCTTTTATTGAAGTTAAGCAATTAGTTGACCAAATATATAAAGTATGTTATAATGAGATTTTGATACTGTAAATAAAGTTGATTTACCGAGAAGTCTAGTTGTGGTGTTTCCGGCGGCAATCATAGCAGCTCTTGAGTGCCCCACAGCTGGCAATTTTGTTGACACAACTCTATGGTTACCAATATTACCCAAAGTATAAACATTTGATTCTCCTGTTTATAAGTTTATTAATTTATTTTTGTGATAAAAATCTTCTAAAAAGTGCTTATTTATAGCGAACTTTGATTTACCCTCAGTTTTATAGCGAACATAAGTATCCTTATTTTCAATCATAGCATCGACGGCTAGTTTTTCACAATATTGAGCAGTAATAATAGCAATAGTTGGCTGTTCTGATCGGACAACTTTAGGCATTTGTCGCACTAATTTAACTTCAGTATCATTTTGTGTAACCCGAGTATACATTCCATTAGTTAATGCTTTGATCAAATTTTTGGACAATAACTCTTGAATGAAAAAATGAACGTCTTCTTCATTAGATTGCGTCGAACTATCATTCAATCAAAACAAACAACATATTTGACTCTTTTTACATGTTTAATAAATAAAGGAAATAAGTGTTTACTTTGCGATTTCGTTTAATGAGATGGGATTCGGATACGAAGATTCTATTATTTCCAAAACTTTCAGTTCTGTCAGCTCTGATATGGATCCCAAAAAACTTTCATCGATAGACACTATAATATATGCATTAAATGTATTACAAATTTCAATAAACATTATTTTAAATCAATAACTGATAATTCCAAACAAGCGATCAATAGATTTAGTTTTGATTAGGCTTTTGTCAGTTTATTGTATTATATTTTGTCAATTAATTATTAAAAACATGTTAAGAAAACTTTTATTAGTTTCAAACATTTTTTAAGTTTCTGTTCAATGGTTAGAATTTTAATTTATTAAGTGATGCATAATATGAATGCAGAGCTTTTATTTCAAGATTGAATGCAAGTTCAATGACTTATTAAAACAAAAAGAATCATTCATTTGAAAATAGAAAACCTGATCCAAGTTTTGGTTTTGCTTTTGGAGCCATTTCACTATCTTTCAGATTTGTGTTCAATGGTTTAGATTGTTGTAGAATATCTGGTAATGGTATTGATTGAGGATCTCTTATATATGAATGATTATCATCAGAACAATCATTGCCAACGCTTATTAATATACCGTTTTTTGACGCTATATTTAAATATATGCAAACAAATCCTTAACTTAATATTTGTAAATAGAATCTCAAATTTTTGTGCAAAAGATACTGTTTGTACAGCTTCTCAAATGACACTATTTGTAACACAGATTAATGCATCCCTTTTCCTATTCTAAAAATAGCATTTCTTGTTTTGACTAAACTTTTTAGGGATAATAAACTCTAAATATATTAAATTAATGTCATTTAATAATAAAGTGATTTAAAGAACAATAATAGAGTGAAATACTTGGTCTTGAAGGTGGTTCTGATAGTTCTTCCATAAGTTTCATTTCGACTTCAATTTGTTTGATAGAAACGTATTTGATTTGCATTAATTTCATAATTTTCATAATAAATCCGACGTAATCTCTTGGAAAGTTTGTTGGATTGACTAAATCTCTGAAGAATGCCTGAGCGAAACCCATTTGTTCCGAATCACTCGTATTCGACATAAACCAAAATCTCAATTCACGATTTTCTTGAGTATGAGTTTGTGTCGAACCGTTTATTAGAAACACTTTGAATGACAAACAGAGCTCAGGCGTACTCATAGTTAAGCCGTCTATAGATTGCATTACAATAAATACAATATTAGTTATATTTAATACCATATAATCTATGTCTACATTAATATAAAGTTCTCTCAAACTTAGGATTAGTTTAAAGAATGTTTATATAAGTTATCATAATATAAAAGTATGACTAATAGTTCCTATAATCAAGACTTTGAGATAAGATATGATAAGACCTGACATAACATTTAGAAAATATAATTGAGTTTAATTAGGAATAAATGATAATCAATTACTTGAATCAATTTGTTTATTAATGACAATTCCCTGATGATTACCACCGGCTATATGTTGTCCACCTTTCGATTCATTGTCTTTATTATCACTAATTGTTATACCACTTATTCTTTCCATTCTAAGTATTGTTAAATTCTTTTCTTTTTTGATTGGAGTCATTACTATGCGATCTATATATTAGGTTATAATATGTTTATTAGTCATTATAATTATTTGTATTCATATTTAATATTACATCTCAATTAATACACGAAAATACATTTAGTTGAGGAATAAATTGTCAAATTTTAGTATTAATCAAATCAAATTATTTTCACCTTCAGTTTTACATTAATTTAAAGCATAAATAAATTAAACAAACCTTCGATTATATCATTATTATCTGTTTTGTTGTTTTCCATTATTAAAAGCTATGATATATTTATAATCAATGAAAAGAATTTAAATTAAAGTGAAGTAAACATTGATTTACAATAATTTCGCACTTATAAGAGATTAGAGAAAGTGAAGCAAAACAACAGAATCTGATTCTTCTAACTGTAAAACAGATGTCATATACAGTCATACAGTCTATCAGTACTAATGAAATGAAAACAGCTTTGCTTTCAATACAAAACCTATAATAAGAATCGCAAAGCAGATAGAGTTGACTCTAAACGAGTCTCTTTTGCTATTAGTCTAAGTTCTAAGTTATGTCGCGCTTGTATTGAAACGATTTAAGTGACACCACTTCTATTGCGTAATAAATATGAATTTATGTATTTTTATTCATTATTATGAATAAGTTTCTAAACATTCACACCTATATAGCAATCTATGCCTCAATTATTCGATTTTTGATTCCAAGTCTAAAATTGAAACCTTTATTTCAGATTAAAATTATGCAAAACACAAATCAAAATAATTAGTCCGTAAATGGATTTGAAATAACGATCAAATAAGTTATAATACAAGAGAATAACAATTTTAAAGGTGTTTTATTCGAAAAAATGGAAATACAAATATCAATCAAAATAATAAATGAAAAGTAATCACTGAAAAGTAATGAAGTTTAATATATTTAAATAAACTGAAATAATTTAGAAAATTATCAACGATTTTGAATTATTCCAGTGATCACAATATGAGTCATAAAAAAGAATGAATTGATGAAAAAAGGGGACAATAAATGAGAACAAATAAGTGGAAACTAATCATAAACATCAAATGACATTGAATTGAATTAAATTAATCTGTTTTTGTTTCTTTTTCACCATTTTCTTCCTGATTGCTTGAATGCCAGGTAAGTCTCTCTTCATAGAACTTAATCACCACTTGAGGACATTTTACCTTTAAATAAATTAATAGTTAAAAGAAAAGCTTTAAAATCTGCAATCAATATAAAAAGAGTAATGAATGAAATGGATATGACATACATTTGCCAACTTTGCGGGAACGAGATCTGCCTCTTCGCTATCTTTCCTATTATTATAAAATTACAATCAATAAAGAGCTAAACAATAATATTATAAATGACTTACCATTTAATAAGAAACATGAGTTCTCCGGAGGCATCTGTGGCACCGATTATTTTCTCGGGTTCGAGTCCGCGATCAAAACCTCGTGGTTTCGATTCGTCTTCATTTTTCTTCTTCTTTTTCTCGCTTTCATTTGCAACACTTTTCTTTTTAACACTAGTTTTCTCCTTTTCCTTCTCTTTTTCAAGTTCTTTAACTTTATTTTCCTGTTTCTTCTTTTTTCGTTGTTCTTCAAACTCAGCGATAAGATCAGGACAATCGAGATTTTCAACGGGTTCCCAAGTATTGTCCTCTTCATTATAACCCTTCCATTTTAAATAATACTCTACTCGACCGCTTCGCGTCCTTTTATCTAAAATCTTTTCCACCACATACTCCTCCTCTTCTTCTTCGGGATTCGAGTCTTTCTCTGGCTTTTCATTTCCCTCTTCTATCGCTGTTTTGCCCATTATTTAGCTTTAATTATCAATAATTAAACGGAAAAATCTTTGAATTAAAATAGTATTAAACGAAACAAGTGTTTAGTATTTAGTAAACAATACTATTATTGTTTTAATCCAATCAAATTTAACCACTATTTTATTGACCTTTCGTTTTAATGACAATTTTAGTGAAATGTATGAATAAAACAATACATAAAATAGAATTAAATCAAAATTAATTACCTATTTATTGAAGATTTAATTGTAATTTAAGAGAAGAAATAAAATTTAATAAATTTAAGTTTAAAGAGCGAAACGCTTATGAAAAGAAAAGTGCGGTTTCAATGGCGATAACAATAATAATTTCAATGGATTTTAATGGTCGATAAACTGAGAGAAGCGCGCATTTATGCCTATCTATGCATCCATAAAATATGTCCACAAATACGTTTTGTTGAATTTATTTCAGATTTATTTCAGATTATTTTCAATCTTTTAAATTAGTGGCAGTTTTTTAGAATTAAGTTTTAGTTTTTAAAAGAGGTTTGAATTATCACATCCTTTTACTAACAGTTTTAACATTTAGTTGTATTTAACTATAAAAAATAAAACTTTTCAATGGCTCTAAATCTCAATCATTTTTCTCACTTATTGAAACATTGTTTTTGAACATATATAAGTCCTGACGTTTTAAACAGATCAGAACCCCTTTAATTTTTTCCCTAATAACTTATACACAATCGGTCTGTCAATGCTAGTAATAAACCAATTGTGTTTCACTTATTAGGGAAAAAATTTAGGGGATTATTATCTGTTGAGTACGTCAGCACATATATATATATATATTAAATATTTGTTTCTTTTAATACTTTGAACTCTAACTTTGTATTCTATTTGTACCGATTATTATAGACTTTTTTGAACATAACATTCGAGTTTATTATGGATTAAATTCTATATCTAAAAGTACTTTATTTTGGAAACAGTTGATAGTTTTTTTGTATTTATTCATGAGAGCCTTTGTGCAAAAGTTTATGACTAAATATAGAGATACTGTAGAAACATAAGCATTGTGTAAAAAGTAATATAAGGCCTAAACTTAAAATGAGAGCACATGTTATCAAATAATATAAAGTTAAGACTTAGAGAAATGAATTAAATAAAAGTTTGATTCAAAATAATTTGATTATAAATTGTGTGAACAATAATTGAAGTATTTATTATAATAATCCTAAAAGATAAATATCGAGAATGACATCAGTGGGAACACTAGCTTTTGATGAATTCGGTCGACCATTCTTTATACTAAAAGATCAGGACAAACAAAAACGATTGACTGGTATCGAAGCTATTAAAGTATTAATTAATATACTTATAAACCAATTAAACTTAATCAATATAATAATATACAACATGATTAAAATGTTATAATACTTATAGACGCACATATATGCGGCCCGTTCTGTGGCCAACACTCTGAAGACCTCATTAGGACCTAAAGGTTTAGATAAGATGATGGTATCATCAGATGGAGACGTGACCATTACTAATGATGGCGCCACTATTCTCAAGATGATGGATGTCGAGCACCAAATCGCTAAACTTATGGTTCAATTGTCTCAATCACAGGACGATGAGATCGGAGACGGAACTACTGGTGTGGTCGGTATGTATTGAATGAATTGATTTTTCTATTAATGAACGCATGAACGAATTTCAGCAATAGTTTAAATTACAATTAATTTTGCTGCTCAGACGTCATGCAATAGTAATGTTTAGACCCTTCGAACCGTCGTTTAAGTTAATTCAATATCTTTATACACTGATGAAGGCGTCACACCTTTTCATACTTATTGTCAATTTTATTGTTGATGTGTTTCAAAATCAATGTGTGTTTAATTGTTTGAATTGTGTTACAGTACTCGCGGGTTCGCTCTTAGAACAGGCGGAATTACTTCTCGATCGAGGCATTCATCCGATTCGAATCGCAGATGGCTTTGAAATGGCGGCCAGACATGCAATGGAACACTTGGATAAGATCAGTGATAGCTTTCCAGTTGATACCAATAATTTAGAGCCTTTAATACAGACAGCGATGACTACTTTGGGCTCTAAAATAGTGAACCGATGTTTACGACAATTCGCTGAAATAGCAGTGAATGCGGTTCTATCTGTCGCTGATTTAAACAGAAGAGATGTAGACTTTGAACTGATTAAAGTTGAGGGAAAAGCCGGTGGAAAACTAGAAGATACAGTTTTAGTAAAGGGTGTGATTGTCGATAAAGACTTCAGTCATCCACAAATGCCTAAAGTTTTGAAAGACGTATCAATAGCTATACTGACGTGTCCTTTCGAACCACCAAAACCTAAGACTAAACATAAATTAGACGTCTCTTCAGTAGAAGACTATCGGTTACTACGAAAGTATGAAAAGGAAAAGTTTGAACAAATGGTGGATAAGGTTAAATCGGTTGGAACTACACTTGTCATATGTCAGTGGGGTTTCGATGACGAAGCGAACCATCTATTACTTCAAAAAGATTTACCAGCAGTTCGTTGGGTGGGAGGACCAGAAATCGAATTGATAGCGATCGCAACCGGCGGTCGAATCGTTCCTCGTTTTGAAGAACTCACACCCGATAAGTTGGGTAAAGCAGGTATTGTTCGTGAACTCTCTTTCGGCACAACAAAAGATAAAATGCTTGTCATCGAGGATTGTCTTAACACAAGAGCTGTTACTATTTTTATTCGCGGCGGTAATAAAATGATTGTCGAAGAAGCGAAACGCAGTCTTCACGACGCCTTATGTGTTGTCAGGAATTTGGTTAAAGATAATCGTATTGTTTATGGCGGCGGCGCTGCAGAGATCGCATGTTCTCTTGTTGTGGCCGAAAAGGCAGATAAAATATCATCTCTAGAACAATACGCTTTCAGAGCGTTTGCGGACGCACTCGAATCGATTCCTATGGCATTAGCAGAGAATAGTGGACTTCCGTCTATAGAAACACTCACTGAAATCAAATCGCGACAAATTAAGGAAAATAATCCATGGCTTGGAATCGATTGTCTTAACAAAGGAACGAGTGGTAAGATTTGATTAGTATTAATGATTTTATAAGTTTTTAATCAATATATTTATTTATTAGACATGAAATCGCAACATGTGATCGAAACTCTGATCAGTAAAAAACAACAGATAAGTCTCGCGACACAACTCGTCAAAATGATTCTTAAAATAGATGACATTCGATCATCAGAAGGAATGCTCTATTAATTATTTCTAATTTAATTAACTTTTAATTATTTTAACGCTAAAAAACGTTTTTTTAATTATTTTTTGAATAATAAAAATTTGTATTATGAGGAAACGGAACAATACTTGTAAAAGTCAATAAATGTTTGATTTATTAAAGCTTATATTTTAGCGTTTCTTTATATTAAATTATAATATAATAATAATTATCAATCGGATCGATAATAATGTTTGTGATTTCAAATTTTTGATCCTGTAATAACTTGAGTCCATTATTTTTACTTTATATTTAAAAGAACATAATTTCTAAAACAATCATTTTGACAATAATTGAAGGGTTGTTTTAAAGAAGTACTTAACTTGGGCAGACAGTAAATGTATAAATTAATTCAATTTCCAGACTATGTCGGACCCAGGTTTGAAACAGGTTTTCGACTTTTCATTTCTTTCAATAATTAGGCTGAAAATTATTTTATCTAAACTATTC
>JAQFXV010001672.1:0-12647 GCA_034694065.1 Camisia spinifer | reverse complement strand
ATGAGAATAAGTTATTTTTTAAGTTTGAGTTTTAATTTATTGATATTAGAACTCACTGTTCTTGAAATTGAACATCACTTCGAATTCATATTTTTGAAATGCTTTCAAACAAATATTAAAATAAAATTTTCAATAAATTTCGAGATTTCAAACAATTTTTTGAAACAAATTCTCTGATAAACAGAAATAAAACTTATTTGCATTACAATAGTATGCAATCAATACAATCGATTTCAATCTTAAGACATGAACTCTATTAAACTTTGGGTTTTGAATCAGAACTTTCTTTCTTCGCTTTTGATAATAGAAAAAAGTGTTTTCTAAGGTTAGAAAAGTGGTTGTCATGATTTTGATGAATCGAAAGATTAGCATAACGTTGAGCTATATATACACTGCTTTTCATTTGCGTAAAAGCATTGCCAATGAATAGACACATTTCACTTCTTATATTGCATAAGGTGTGCAGTAAATGAGTAAAGCTTTTCATCGATTTTTCCACTTAAAAAATACTATCATTGATCAGAATGGAGTCAATCGTTTATATCGTTCAGTGAAATGATTTCATTACTGACTTTTTTGAATTTTCGAACCATCGAACAGACAGATAATATATGGTTCACAAAATTGATCCAAAATTTCTCACTCTATATAATTAGTTATATTTTTTGAATAATTCAAAGTCTAGTTTCCATCAATTTTCAAATCAAATAAATTATAAGTTTTGTGAATGCATTCATTCTGTAGTCATGTAATGATAAAATACAGAATATAACAGAATTGAATTCTTTAGTTTGCAATACGTTTGAAAACCAATAGATGGCTTGCATTATACCGATCACAGATCTTAAATTCTAAATTGTATTGACTTGAGGACCCATCACAAGTGTTTCAATGCAGAGATAATCTTAACGTACTATAAATGCTTGCTTTGAATCATAACTGCAATAGAAAACACAAAATTCAAATAATGGATGACAACTAAATCAACCGAATCAATGATCATTCTTATCATTGTGTTGATGTTTTTTTGATAATCTTTTTGAAAATTTAGATTTGAAAATATTTATATCTAATATTAAACATACATTTTATTGAATACTTTTTATCTAACATTTAAAAACTGACCATAAATGAGAAATCCTGAAAGACTGAATGGTAAGACTCGAATCTCAATCAGATTGAGACAGATTTCTAAATGATTATTCATTAGTCATTAGCTTCGCTTTCATCTGTTCTATTCATACTAATTAATGCTTTATGTTAGGTCTCAAACTGCCAGTAACTGATTCTGTCTTTAAGTTCAGATTAAGCGGATCTATTCAAACAGGTTATTATTCCTTTTATTTTCCTATTTGTATCCTTACTCTACTTCTAATTGAAACAGTGATTACGAAGTTTGGCTATAATTAGAATAATGGATTCAGTCCAACAAAAAATCAATTGAACGGTGAATGAAGTTAATTGATTATTGCACGCGACAAATACTTTTCATCGCATCGTTAAGTAATCAACTTTTTATAGTAGTTTTTTAGCATTCTATTAGTTTGGCTCACATTAGTTTCAGTCAAACAAAAAAAGTTGTCAACGGATTAGTTAAATATAAATATTTCAGGACTTCAAGTTTTAAAGTTATTAAACAAAAATTCTTTGATTTATTTTACATTTCGTCTCATAACAAATGTCAGTTTTTCCTTATTTTACATAATTTTTTCAGTCGAATAATTAAAGCATTGAATTTCATTACAATTCTAATAATTCTATATAAGTTATGCCTATATTTGAAAGCAAAATATGCATAAGAGAAGTGATGCACTACTAGTGATATCGTTATCATAATTGAACATTTTTTTACTTTAATGTAAAATTCTTTACGAGAGATAAATTCAATCATTAATACATGAATAAACAATTCTATTTCGACATCAATAGCTTTAAAGATATCAAAATAAGATTGAATTTAGAGATTTGAAATCATAAGTTCAATGTAAGTAAGATTGATAGCAATTAAAGTGCATTCACTCGATATACTAAATTCAATTTCAAAACACTCTGATTTATAGCTTAACATTTTGAACTTACACAGAAAATAAAATCTCAGTGAAAATAATGATGAAAACTGACTGACATTAACTTATTATATGAAAAGGTTAACTGTCTTTCTATATGATACTAACAGTGATACTTACTTAAGAACTGGTCCGTTATGTGACAAACGAAATCCGGCATTGAGTATACTTTAACTTTGAACAATATTTCTGTTAAATATATTTTTTTATTAAGAAAAACGAACTTTAATATTAACAAAAAGACATTTTTTCATCAAAAACAATAAAATGCCATTTATTTCGGAAATAAAAGTATTAAAAACAGAATTTTGATGGGTTTATCCCATATCTTTGGAGAGTGTAATAGAGAGTGTTTTGTAGGGTTCATATCTGTGTTGAACATTAGGGTTCTCAAAGTGGGACATGACTTCTTTCATATCATCTTTTCTTAGTATATATAATCTTAACTCTAAGCCTACACTAACTCACTATCAACTGTACAGTGCATCCAAACTAGTGTTTTGTATATTGAAGATTTGAGAATCTCAAGTCTCGATCATGAATCAAACTCGAGATCGAATATCGATCGAATCTCGAAATTTCTTTTGCTTTCATTTCAATAATGAGATAATTTATTCAAATGTAGTTTACATTCAGAATTTTAAGTTTATATCATTTTAATTTAATGAAAAAAATTTCGTAATGCTTTTAAAAAATATTTAATAGTCGTGAAATTTTGACAAAATTACAAATGCAAAAAACCATCAGTTTTGTTATTTCACTTAATAATTTCTTATCTTTTTTCTTTTTTTGAAAAAAGTGCACTACTTTTTTCGAGTTTGAAAGAGAATTCTTTGATTTGAAACAAGTCTCGAGAATGCTGTGATCGACTCGAAGTGAAATTTTTCAATCGATACTCGAGATCCGATGCTGAGCACTAATCCAAACTCAGTGAGCAGAAGATGTATTGAGCAAAAACTGGATGAAAAAAACTTTTTTTTGGCAGTAATTCGTGTAAATGACCGGCACTCGTGCATTATGTATAAAAATCGATACTATATTTTCTTTTGTTGTTGAGTTGATTCACACAATAAATATACTTTTCCTTTATATTTTGATGACCGAAATTTTGTGTTATTTAATACATAGGTAATGGAATTGTAGTTTTTAGTTACAAAATATTGGAATATTTGAATTTTCATACCTTGAACTTGTTTAAGGTGTAGGAAAGGCTTTAACAATCAGAAAACATGATAAAAATTTGTTAATAGTATTGTGAAATAGATTCGATAATAGTCTAAACCACGCAGAGATGTTTGTATAATAAATCTGTTTCTATAGAATTGAATAATCAGTTTTCTATTTGAGATTCTGAAATAAATTCAATTTTGAAGAACATTATTTGCTTTCTATTCATGATAAGTCTCGCAGTGGTTTTATAACAATAGAGTATTCTTATGTACTGGTACTCAAAAATTAAATGATTTTTGAATAAAGAATATGATTTCTTTAAAGCAGCTGTTGATAAATGGATTTACGAAAATATTCAATTGAAACTTAGAAGAATTTTGACTTGTCTGGCATGCATTCAGACACAAATTCAAAGAATAATTTATCAAAATTTATTATTCTCGTTACGAAATAAATTGATTGTTATAATTAAAGTTTTACCTGTATTTGTATAACTCCATTAATTTGGCTTTCAGTCAAATGAAAGCCTAAAGAGTGAAACTGAATTTGTATTCATGCAGTAAAATAATAATCATTAAAGATCTAATATAGAGAGAAATTTTCCGCAACAATAATAAAATGAAAGTTATTCATAGCAATTGCAATAAAAACCGAATGACCGTTACATTAATGACCCTTTTGGGTAATTTAGTTCAGAAACTTGAAGGTTCGATATTTGCATGGAATAAAATCCTTAATATTATTCTCACGAATCTGCAATTGAAATGTCAACTTCTGCTGCTCTGTTATATAACTGAGTCGAATGTGTGCTTATTATGCACACAATATTTTGCTTAATTATATTTTGCACATAAATACACATACAATGATATGTGGCATACATTCTAATGTTTTTGCTCTGATTAAGAATTCAAAATTATATTATTATTGATGACATACTATTAGAGTCAGCATAAGTTGACTATTAAATGGTTGGATTCATTGATTCATTTAATGAATTCATTCAATTGAATTTTATTATACTTTATCATTACTCTTAATTTTTAGTTTATCTGTGAAATTGTCGAGATTTTTAATCATCAATTCTGGTTATATTTGTTTCTCATTTATTTTTTAAACTTTTTTTAATTTAATGCTAAAAACAACGATTAATTATAAGGTTTGAAATAAGAATTTTCATCAAAACCCATAAAACTCCAAATATATTATTTTTAATAGAATTAATTTTGAAGATCTGATTAATTTTAAAATATCATCGAATAATCGATTCTAATTATTTAGTAAATATTGACAAATATAACCCATTTATCAAAACAGATTTGTTTGAAATAATTAATTATTGTGATTGTGGTTATGGAGAAATTGAGTAAAACTTTTTAGGATCAATTTCTTTAAAGAAAACACAACTATTATTCATATGTGAAAACAATTATTCAACATAAAACATTATCATTGCTGATAAATGTATGTCAACAAACGATTCAATGTAATTAATTATTTAAAGCTCAGCAAAATTTAACTGAAATCTATAAAACGAGAAGAAACTTATTTGATTGGTTACAAAATGCAAATGTTAACGACTTGTTTTAATCTGTTACCAAATTTATTGCTTTTCCGTTGTTTTCATTCATTTTCTTTTATACTTATGTAACTTTTCATTAATTTTTATTACAAGCCTACAAAATGAGACACACTATTAATAAAACAGAAAAATACAATGAAATGCAAAGCTTTAGGTCCCTTATTTTGCTCTCTTTGTTGGGAACCTTTTTCCGCTATCCCTCTTCTCTATTGTGTTTTATCAGAAGTCGAATAATGATCCGTGAATTTTAAATAGAGTGCATTCAAATATTTAATAGTAGATATCAATCTAGATATTAGATTGCTTTCTGACTACATTTTATAGCAGTTTGCAATCAATTAATTGTATCAATAAGAATCAAATTCAAAATTCAAAAATATTCAAAACTCGGTCTGAAAAAACATATCAATCTTGTCAAAAATGATGTATGAAATTGTTTGAATATTTTATGTCTTTCTTTGCCTATCCTTTTGTTTTTTTAAGTTTGTGCCGAAGAAATATAATGTTTTAATGTTATCTTAGAGTTTAATTAATTGCTATTATGATCAGTAATGGCATTGTTAGGGACTTATATGCGCTAAAATGTTATTTAAAGTTCTGTTGTTTGTCTTTTTTCAGTTCACTGCAATTGCATTTTCGCTATTCATTATGTACAGAATTGTTCAGTTGCATTGTTGTCAACTATACAACTGTGCATTAGTTTTTTGGATATAAGTTTATTTATTTCAATTAAATTAAATGAATTACTTTCTAGTCGTTTAAAAATTCAGTAAAATATAAAAGCGATAAACTTTGACAGAATACAGATAAATATCTATAAACGAAATGAGAAGTTATTTGTCAGTTGTTTAGCGAACCGAAACTTTTATTTTGTTTTTGCTTTTGATTTGAACAACTTATTTGCCTGATATAGTACTTCTTCTTCACATCCTATTGTTTCCTGACTATGACTCATATCATTCAGATTTGTCATCCATTTATTGATGGTTTTGAATGGATATCACATTTTGTACTCTAAGAAAAGCTCAATTTTAAAACTTAAGACTTATTCTCAAAAGTTTGTTTGTGTAACGAAATAATTTCTCAGTTGTTTTACAATCAGATAAAAAAATTCTATCAAAATTTTAAATTGAGAATATCTTCAGAATAATCTAAAAATCTGATTGAAGAAGTCTTTGACTATAGATAAAAATCACGATGAAGATAAAAATCTGATTCCTATGAAATAATTGAATCCTTGTTCATCAATTTGAATTGATTACTCATTGAAATTTAGCTGATATACCATCCTATCAATGATTAGATATTCTAAGTTGAATCGATCATTTTGTTGATTTAAGGGTTTTCCTGTACAAAACTTTTGTTGGTTTGATTTTCAGCTAATCATAATTCAAGTAAACTTAATAATATAGGACTTGAGCTGAGATAACAATTTGCGATTATTTGTTTTGCCTTTTGTTTCCCAAATTGAAGTCAATGAATGACCCCATTTGTAAATAAAAAAAAATCGATATATCCATTAAATTAGTTTCTCTTCTAATCAATAAGTCTGTTAAAGATCTATATCTATGTGAGACTCATATATCACTACACATATTATGCAAGTTAGGACTTGACTCTAATGAACTGAATCACTTGTAATTACACGTGAAAACAGACAGAATGATGATATACATGTAGTATTGCTTTCAATCGTTTGCATTTAGATTACTATAGTTTGATAGCAAACAGAGTATTCGTCTATTTGAGTCATGCGATTGTTTTTCAAACATATCATGAGAAAATTAATCAGTTTATTCTGAAAACGAGATTGTTTCACAAGCTGAACATCACATAGATTTATATAATGCTCTGCATAGCTTACAATCATCTGAAAGATTGACATTTTTAATTAATTCGAAATTAGAAACTCCTGCGGGTATTTGTATTGCTTTAAAACTAATTTTAAAACGAATTTTCAGAATGCTCACAAAGAACTGGCATTTCATTTTGGAAAATTCAGCAGAATTTTGTATAACTTTCAACAAAACTATTTTAATATTAAATTTTGAAGTCTAGACATTTGATTGAGTGAATGAACTTTAGAAATGAATGGATTTATAAGGTTTTTCATGTTTGTAATGATTTTCGATTCTGTTATTCTCGTCAATAAATAGATATTGTGTTCAATAATTCACAATAAACTTCAATCAGAATTTCTTGTTTTCTTCAATGATTGATAACTTGGTATTGAATGAAAAAAGAGTAATGATTCCAATAGATAAATATATCAAATAAGAGAATAGAAATGGAAAAATGAATGGTAGTATAGTATTGAACAGTTAAACACAATTATTCTAAATGCATGTCTACTCTGCTATAAATTAGAGCCTCAATAAAATTCAATTTTGATCAATTGATACGCAATAAAAACACACAATTCAAGTGATAATTTTTATTTTACTTCATTTCATTCACTATAACCAATAATAATTTTGTATTTGGATTGAGCAGAAAAATATTTTTCAACCTCAAAAATCTCTAATTTCGCATTTGTTTTACTTTCTTTTTTATTGAAAGTTTGCATTAATATGAAAACAATTGAATTAAAGATTAAAATGAAAATTAATGCTTTTATAGATTTTTTTATTACTGGAATGACAGGAAACTAACTCATAGTGTAATAATACTAACTGTTATTTTTTATCGATTTTTTAAACAACACAACAAAAAATGTTGATAAGAGAAACTTCAATTTATTTGAAAAAGGAATTTTGATTTTAGAAAATAACCCCATAAATGAACATTTATTAATACTAGAAATATTAGATTTAACACAAAATATATCAAATAATAAGAGCGAAAAACAGCCACAAGTTATTGTTTGCTTATTATCAAAGTTATTTCAGTATAACATTATCTATATTTTTCTCTTGAAGTAAAAGCTTTCAAAAGATAACATATTGTGAGTTATATTAAGAAGAGGTTTAAACTATTAATGCTTTTTTGCATCAAAAGTTATGTTAATTTTAGCTATAAATCCAAAATCCTATGTTTTGCTTAACCACTAGAATATTCTCACTCAGAATAATTTATTTCAAAAATCATTTATCCTAAAAGCAAGAGCATTAAAAATAATTCAAATGTTTCCAAAATTCGAGCTCAAGATAAAGATTATAATTTATGCGATAAAATGAAATATCGGGAAACATTTTTTAGTTGCAATTGTGTTGAGCGAAAACAAGGGAAAATTTATCCTCTTATCTATAAATTGAAAAATAACGTTTAAAAATGAGTAGATTATTCCAAACTATTTTCCATTTGTTTTATTTGATATGAGAACTCTAGGCTTGAAAAATAGCGAACAGAGGACTGACTCCGGAGACCAGGTGTCAGTCAACTTAATAGGTTTATTAATATAAAAAGTACTGTAGAGTTTGTCAAGCCTTGAAATATGATATGGAAGTATAGAAAGTATAGCTTTATTGTGTTACCCAATATAATAATTGCCAATTGAAGCCATACTCCTCTGTATGTCATTTAAGCTAAACTGCGAAGCACTACGTTTTTCATTCAAACCTCAATCCGTAAATTGAGGGAATCTTTTGTTGTATTGCAATGAGAAATGAATGAGTTTTTCTCATTCATATTTGCGAAGCCTTTTGTAATACGATTGGGATTTAAAACTCATTTGGAAAGTATTGCTAATGAAGTTATATAAATGCGTGCCTTTTGTATTCTGACAGTCAGTCCGCGATATTAATGAATTTAATTATTTTTATGTCAAAAAAATCTATTCAATTCTAATTTAGTATTCAATTTATGGAAAATTCTTTTCCTATTTTATAAATATACTGAGAGTTGACTTTTGAGTCTTCAAAATGAATTTTTGATATGCAATTATTGTTCAATTACTTGAGATGGATAAAAATGTGATCTTATATCACATCTTCTCCACTTTGACAGATACTTGAATAATGATGTCATTTGATATATAACTTATTTTCTATCAGTACTCTCTTTATAATTCCTGAGGCAAACACTTGAATGGTTTGCACTGATATGCAAATTAAGGTGTCCTCAACTTTCATGCAATTCCTCATTGATATGGCGTATAAGCTATGCTAATGTATACCCAATCATACGGACACAATTGAAGCTTTATGTCCAAGTAGTTCCACCACAAACATTAATTTTCATTCAAATTCAACATTACTTTTAGAGAATGAAATCGAGAACTTAATCAAACATCAAATTCAATTCAACAAAACAGCTTTATATGAGTTCAAAATAACATATATATTATTAATGCAGTCTTTTGAACATTAATGAACTTCATATTCGAAAGAGGAGAAGAGATAATTTGCTTCAAATTAGTTTAAAATTTTCTGTTTCTAAAAAATCTACTGTTTCTAAGAAGGGAAATGTGATAAAAATTATTCTAAAAATCAAGTTTGAATCATTGGCTGATGAAACAAAAAATCTTAAGGGCCAATGGCCTTTCCCCGTGCTTAAAATTGATTCTGAAATTTCACATTTTAAGCTGTAATTTAAATTTTTAATAAAAATTTATATTACTCAACAGCTGGTTTTTTCAAGAGCTGTAAATTGTTGGTAAAATCTAAAATTTACATGTCTCAGAAATCAGCAAAATATAGTTTGAAAAAAGTTAAAAGTTACAATTCATAAAGCGCAAATTTAAAATTAATTTTTAGCAAGGTGAAAGCCGTTGGCCCTTAAAATTTTTGGTGGTGATAGCCCATGACTCAAAGTCAATTTAGAGAAAAGTTTCAAAAAAATATCGCGTTCCAAATGAGGCTATTCCCTTCTAAGATCAGAGTTAAACATAACTTCAATATTGTTTTCAATAGCAATCATAGTATTCATTCAACACTAATTTTCACGAGTACTGAATCAATATTATTGATCATAAAAAATACTCAGATTTCCTTATATTTGTTACAAAAAAGATAACCAATTCTAGGCTAGAAATCAATTTGATATTTGTTCATAACTAACAAATGACATAATTATCCGGAAATAAGTAGTGTCTAATGATGTCTTCCAATTGTAAATGACTTTTTTGATTACACTCAAAATCTCAATAATCCGAAGGTTAATAAGCAAATCATGTCATTCCAGAAATAATGAATGTATTAATGAATTTCTTATTATAATTACTCTACAAAATCATATTTCATATCGCAATACAGTTATTAATATTGGTTTTTTGATAGATGAAAGAGAATAAATAAAATATATTTCTAAAAACTTTTTTGTGTTGCAGTCTTTCAATGAATAGTTACAGAATACTATGTTATTTTCCAATAAAAATTAATTAGTTATCCTATTAAAAGAATGATATGTCTGTTTTTCATAATAAAAATACTATATATAAATTATATCATCTATAAATCGCACGAATGAATTGAGTCACGCTTTCGGTTTCGATCCTTTGACGTCAATTTAGTAGTTAATGAGTCTTTTTTCAGATTCTTCGCCAAAAAAAGTTTATACATCGCTCGAAATTTAGGAAAAAATTGACATAAACTAAAGGATGTCGACATAAGCCAAGAATTTATGTTGAAGAAAAACTTAAGTTTACTTATTTTATAGAATAAAACATGTCTAATGAGAGCTTTTGATAAGACTATCCATGAATGGGTTGCATTTCAGAAGATTTTAATTTTTGATGAAGTTCGCTATCGATAAACTTTTTATTTATTTATTTTTTTTAAAGTAAACTTTTTCGATATGTTGTTTCATATGTAAAAATACTAAAAAAAATATCAAATCTGATAAAACTTTGAGCAAAATTTGCTTTTAAATTTTTAAAAATTCGCTGTAATTCCCTTCAGGAATGCTATTCTTGAATTAAGCATTAAAGTCACTCTCAAAAGTCAGTTGTATAAAAAGCTGGATTGGATGCTGTTTTTTATTTTGTTAGGATTAATACGATCGCATACTTTTGATTCACTTCATTTAAAAGGTCGTGATTCAGTATTACTTCTGCATCAAAGCATTTATTGTGTTCTCAATAGTGAAGATCGTGCCATCAAAATAACAAGCGTATAAAAAGGAGAAAACTTTGATTGTGAAATGCTTTAACATTTTTTGTGTTCAGTAAAATGCACTAAAAATGGTATCATTTCTGGCAATGCGAGTAATGTTGTCTCTGGTTTCTAAGTTCTAAGGGATATGGTTTAGTTTGGTTTATGTTTAGATCAGGTTTGTTTCCCAGGAATCATGTGATTTAGTTATAGTTTTAACACTTAACTTAATTTTAAGAAAATAACTAAGCTTGGTTTTATCAATTTTAAAAGAACCATTCAACTATTGCTAAATTATTTTAGTCTAAAACAACTCCTATTCATAGACTTTTTCAGTGATTCTCTAATTTAATTTTTTTTAATGTTCATAAATTATTTCTCTGTCAATTGCATTAAAATTGCAGAATTTAGAAGATTTAAAAGATAATAATTGGAGAAGTAGATTCCACATAATCATAATGAAATTCGATCCCATTTTCGCGAAAGAATTATAGTTTAGGGTCTCAAGAACATTAAATATAAAGTTGAAATATTTTCACGATAAAACATTCGAAAATAAAACCTGAAAAGTTGTTCACTATTATGTGATTTTGTGCTGAAATACTGGAAAATAAAATTTTGAATACCATTCAATATTGAAGATTAGGCCACAGAGTGTATAGCAATGAGATAATGGTTACATTGCACGCTTGCATTACAACAAAACAAATCGCTTTAAAAGATATGGATCGAAAGCAAAGCGTATTTTTAGATTTTTTTGATCGCATTACAAGTATTACTTTTTTATTTAAAGAGTATATTTAGTAACAAATGGTATAAGTTCTGCATTTGAGTTGGGGCTCAAATTCAAAATGGATAAGAGATAGTCTGGTTTGTGTTTATTCAAAGTTCTGCTTTCAAAATATGAAACAATGAGTGAAAAGATTTACTTCAATTCAATTTTTACAGAATTTGAAGATATTCTTACTTTTATATAGTTAAAAATATATGCCTCTGAACGCAAAGGCTTTTAAACATAATGTTTTACAAAGATAAAAATTTGCTATTTTTGTGCAAAAAATTCTCTTCTCCATACTTTTTGTTTTGATAGCTTATTTGATTGATAGATAATTTCTCTTTTCGATTACTTTTAAGATCGAATGCGATGAAATATCAATAAAGTTTTTACAATATAAAAGTTCTTGAGATACAGCTTAAGAACTATTGTAAAAAATCGTTATGATATGAATTAAATGATTTATAAGAATAAAACTGAGAGATTATCCTTTTATTCAAATTGAGACAATATATTAATTAGGATTCGATTCCGAAAAAATTATTTGATATTAAACATATCAAATGCAAAGCACAATGAATTTGCAATCAAAACAAAATTTGTAATAATTCGATTAAGTCACTTACAAAGCTTAACCTTGTTCAATGATATTTGAAGTCACTATAATTCATTTGACTATGAATTGCAATTTCCTAAACATTGTTGTTCGTCGATTACGAATAATAGTTCAAAATCATATGAATGACTATTTAATCAGACTTATGTCAGATCGAAACTACAGAAGATCTCAAATGTTTATGAAATCAATAAATTCAAATCGATTTTTCACTGTTAAATAACAAGATTTGAAGAATAATATAATGTAGTTGAAAAAATATAAATCTTAACCATAATAATTTTTACAAATATAAAGAGTGATCGCTAACAATGGAATGGTCTCATTTGTTTAGCGAATTTCAATAAAATTTCCATTAAATCTGAAAGTTAGCGAAAATTAAAAAATATGATATTCAATAATTTTTGCA
>JAQFXV010001671.1:0-12652 GCA_034694065.1 Camisia spinifer | reverse complement strand
GGGTAAAGTCTATTCATTTATATTAATTTTTAAGATTGTTGTGATTTTTATATTCATTTTAAATTAACCAAAAGTTAGTATTTCCTGAAAAACTAATCATTCGAAAAGTATTGATTCAATTGAATTGAAAACTAGAAAATTTATCCAATGAATGAACAATTCGAGTATATATTAATTGATATGTATTGAGTGTTTAGACAAACTTTAAGCGATTCATTAAATAAATCATATCGAGAAGTAATATACAGTATTTTTTAATATTAGAATCAAAACGTTCACAGTTTAATGTGAGACAAATAAGATATAATTTTATAGAAATTTATAAAACTCTCTCTTTATAAACTCTAAATTATTACAAACATTTATACCAATTGAACCTCTGAAACATACATGAGTTACAAATATATTATATAAAGTGTCAAATAAATTAATTGATTTCAACGCACATTCTATAACACCTCTAATAAAAGTGAATCTGATTTGTGACCGCTTTCACGAATATGATTACTTCTATTGACTCGAATGGGTTAAAGTTTAGATCAAATGATTTATCAATAGAATATCAATAAAACTATTTTCATTAATATTAGAAGAGTTTAAACCAACAATTTTCAAATTCCTATACTATAGTTGTGAAGTCGGAGATCTCGTACTCATCTATTATGAAGAAAAGTTTGGGAATTTCATTATTTTCTCGATTAATAATGTTCTCCATTTTTTGCACACCGATTGCTGGGAAAGCCTTTCATTGGGATTACAATCAGGTACTTATCTATAAAATAATTGAGAGATTTGTGTGTGTGTGTCGTCCAATGCATTCAAAATGTGGACACTTTAGAGACAAACTAATGATATGTCAGTGGTAGTTATCAAAAGTCTTTAATTTCACTTTTAAAGTAATAGAAATACATGTTTTATGAAAACATTTTACGATAAATGTTTCGGCCGGAGTCCGAACGGTTAGAAATGTATGTTTTCAAATAAAAATTCTTATGATGGTTATAGAGATGGGTTCAACCATATAATTAATTAGAATGTGAACTTATTTACGGTTATACCAAATCAAATAAATTTAAGACACTTTTAACTCTAGAATAAACGGCTGGAATATCAATACTTCAGTTCAGTTTCCTTAAAAATTCTTCTAATTAATTAATTATAAGATAATAAATAAATGGGACAAATATTATGAAAGGGAAAGAATGGGATTCGATATTATTATATTCTATTCTCTCATAAAAATATCTTTTATCTAAATTAATTCAAGATTAAACCCTAGTTTACGCAACAATTCTTAATAATTTGTATGGCTCTCATCAGAAATGACATGTGCATAACCTTTAGTCTCGACCCTTACACACCTTCCTTTGTCCGGGTTTTTTGGTTATATTAGTTGATAAGTCAATCTATAGTTCGAAATCCATTGAGTGACCCCACCCTCGATGATAGATGTCATTTCTGAACGGACCCCTTTCAAACTCTCCCCAAAGTATGATAGTTTCTTGAAAGAGTCAGCCTTTGTTTCAATAACAATAAGCAATCCAACTAAAGCAGTGAACAACTCACTCATTTTTCTGCCCTTTCTAAGCATTTAGAATTCAATGTATTTCGGGAGTTCTTTAGACATTTTTTAGTTTTTACTCATCGGTTGCACTCATGTTTTCTGGGACTTTAGTTTAAGTGATTTGTGTATCGATCAATTAAATCCCACTTAGCTTTAAATTGTTAGCACTTCTAAGTTGAATACGAATTCGAGAGGAAAGTTCAAAACAGAAATTCTCGATAAGATTCTTAAGATTAAAGTTACTAAAAAGTTTGATTATTCTTTTTCATAATTTTCTTTGATATTTAAAAAAAGCATTGACAAGAACTGAATAACTTATTATCCATTTTTTAATGATTTTGTTCATCTTTTGAAATCAATGTTTTTTTACATGCATTTTGAATTTTTGGCTCGTATTGAAACTTATTCAAATCAAATGAATAAAAATCAATTGAAGAATAGTTGACTCAGTTATTAGACTTGTAAATGCCTTAACTCTTATTCATTTTAATATTATATCTGACAATACCTTAATATTATTGTGTTTCCAATATATTCGCACACATTCTTATTAAAGGTTTCTTAAGAGAGCCCAAAAACTCGGGTTTTGCCGTTTCGAAGCTTTTGTTTAAATGCAATTATAATTATTAAAAAATATTTTATTTTATTCAACATTTGCTTTCGCCTATTCTTATATAAATGAATGAAAATATTGTATTTTAATAACTCAAAAGATTGACAAAATGGGTGTAAACATATGCAAAGATTAGAAGTGTGTGAAATCGGTAATAGCTATGAAGTTATATATCGTTGAAATAAAATTATTGAAACGAAAGTCACGGATCGAACTCTAATTTTTAAGTTGCATTCAGAATATTGTGATTCAGCTGAAAGATGGACACAATTTGAATGACAGGCGTAACGCTTCCAGTCAGTCAAGTCGTGTCCACTATATCTTGTCTTATTTTTGATGATTTGCCACACCTTATAAAACATATAATCATTGCTTTAAAATATAAAAATCAAATAATTTATTCGATCAAAATTTGACAATACTTTAAATTTTATATTCTATTCTTTGTATCAAAATTAGTTCAATAGTCTCTCGAGTATTGTTTAATATTGAAAAATGCCATTTAATGTCTCAAATGTTTTTCTCATTTAACAAATGAATTTATAATTTTTTTGTCATTAGTTACAGGAGAAGCTCGTCAGCGATGGACTATTGCAGAAGTTACTGATAAAGAGTACTGTCAGGCGAGAAGAGTAAGTTTGATGTGTTCTACAATTTCATGTTGTGCTTAAGTTTGTTTGCTTTACACTCTTATCGTTATGCTTTGGGCTAAACTCCTCAACTGAAACGCCTTCTGCCTAAATAAACCGATAGCTCTGTCTTATAATCAGATTGAGGCTCAAAAAGTACATTAATTAATATATTCTCAATGCATTGCTGTATGGCTTCAGTAGTGTTTGTTTGGGAGGTCTGTTTGATGGTTAGGCTGGAGGCGACTCAACTCAGTAGCTCTAATGCTATATCACTGACTTGTGTTATATTATACGCTATAATATCCGTGATATTAGCGATACTCAAGTTAGTGTACAACTAATCTTACTCTGTAGTGACGATACTCTATTTCATACCAAATTTGTCGCATATCTCCATCAGCTGTCTCTCTAACACACAAACCAATGAACTTCTACTTAATGTTAGGATTTGAAACATTCAGCTCTTTAGTTATTTATTATACTTGAATGTGTCGTACAGTATAAGTACGGCAGCACTCGATGGGGAGCAATACTACTAAACCACAAATATTTCTCTTGAAGATCATCGTTTTGATTATCGCAAATCTATATTTCAAAATATTAGTAATTAATGATCTATTGAAACCCTTTGCAAAAGAGTGCCAAAAGTTTGGCACAAAACTAACGAATGATATATAATGTCAACTAATGCTCGATATATCAAAAATATTGGTCAACCGATAATCTAGAAATTCATTAACTTTCAATTGAATAAACTATAACTAAAAATGTTTTGATTTAAAAAAAATTCTATGATATTGCGGTTAAAATACAAAAATTTAAGTATCAAAAGTTTTTTTTATTTTTTTTTATTTTTTCATACCATTCGTTGAAAAAATTGCATTAATTTTTTCGAATTTGAAATTCTGAACTCGAACAAGTCTCGAGACTGCTTCGGTTGAGACTCGAGGTTAAAGTTTTGGTCGTCTTGAGATCCGATACCGAACTCTAATTTCAACCTTAACTTCATTTCAAGACCTTTTATTAAATAGTTTCGAATTTTCTGTTTTAAAGTTCTATCAAATCTAAGCAGATGTTAATTATGTTTTAACTAGTTTTGTGTCGAAAATTCAGATTAAAATAACCATAAATGCGGGTCTTTTTCAATTATTAATGAGTTTTATTATTATTTAATTACTGCCAAATTGAATGAGACATTTAGATATGCGTTCAAATTATATCATTTATTTTGAATTTTTTATCAAAGTTTACACATAAATATCAAATAAATGAAATTTATATTTCCGTTCGTGCGCACTATTATTTTATTTGCCTTTTTATTTCATTTCAAATTGAATTCATTAAAGCTTTCAATATTTATAAACTCCTTTTGAGAAGTGTTCCGAACAAATGAGTCTCACTTTCAAAGCGACAAATATCACATTCTTATGATTATAAAAAATTTAATTACAAATTAATTGCATAAAAACTTTCAAATGATTTAAATTCCTTTAATTCTCAGGAAAATCTGAATTTGAATATTTGCAAAATTGAAATATAAAAGTTATTTGAATTAAATATAAGAGAATATTGTTTTAAAAATCATTTGCAATGAGATATTAATGTATTTTGAATTATATTTTGTGTGAATAGCAGCCAAATCGATATAACGTACCAATGAATACAAAGTTTTATCGCGTAAAAGCTAAGCCCTGGTCTAGAATTGTGGGTTTGTTTAACAATAAGTATTCATCAGAAAGTAGAAGCAATTTTTCTGCCTCTTCAACATTTTCTCGAAATCAAATGATAAGCGATTCTGTTGTCCCGAACCCAATGTCATCCTCAACAATACCAATGGATGCGTCCACGACTTCTACATTTCAAATGAGTCACTCGTGTTTCACAACCAAATCAACTGACGTTTCGAAAAATTAATTTATATATATTTCTGATATTACTCTCTTTTCAGAGCAGTTATTAATTGTTTATATCATTATAATGTAATTTTACGATCAAATAAAGACTTCATTTATTTCTTAATAATTTAATAATTGGATTGACTTTAAAATACATATCAATTTTAGATACAAAGTGAAAACAAGTTTTATTCAATGATTTTTAGAGTCTAAGACTAGACGTGATCGCTATTGACTCAAATTCAGGTAAATTATTGTTCAGCACTTCTATATAGGAACAAATGTGCAAAATAAACAAAACTTATGTTATTAACAAATATCAATTCAAAATCTAACTTTAGATACAAATTATTTTTATCAATAAATTACAATAATTACTGTTATCCCAAATTTTACCATTAATTCAATTCTATGATACAAATAGTATTAACAGTTATCGGAAACTTCAGAATATCGCTGACATTCAGAATTACGTAATGTTTCTTCAGATGTTTGGAATATTATGTCTGTTGTGTTGGCACTGAAAATGAGTTCATCGTTTTGATATTGCGCCCAATTATCGACATTATATGCAATTTGTTCGTTGTCTTCCCTATCAATAGGTTGTATGTCATCGAGTGAGGTCACTATATATTCATCAGTTGAATCAGGGCTTTGTTCGTGGCCTTCAAAGTAATTGTTTCCACTATTTTGACCATTAAATTGATAGAGAGAATGATGAAAATTGATCTCATTTTCGTACACATTTTGTTTAGAGGGCTTAATAGGCGTTTCCAAATCCAGAATATCATTCGCATGACTTATTTCAAAGTTATCAAAATATAAGGTGTCGGATGAGGTATCGCTTGGCTCTTGCGGTTCACTTTTAAATACAATTGAGCTCTCGTTTTGTTCCGTCGAGACTTGCCTTTCATCGTATGGCATATAATTAATTACATTACCTGAAGAATCTTCATAATAATGATAATGTTGCGAACCATTATAGGCTTGAGTAGTGTCCCAATAGTTCGCATAGTTATCGGTTTTAAGCGCTTCGCGTTCGAAAACTTAGCATTGATTATATAAATTATTAGTATATTTATACTTAATATATTTGGAAGAAAATTATGGTTTTCTTACATAAATTTGAATCATATGAGTTGTCATATTCTCTGTAACAAGAGTTCTGATATTCGTCCAAACCTATGACCTCCTGTTGATATTTGTTGGCCTAATCATATGAAAAATACTCATTTTCATATTTTTTAGTATTATTTTTAAGATATCTATCATTTCTGATTATAAACTTATAAGAATATATGCTATTCATTTCTAAATTGAATGTTCACCTAATAGTAAATGTGAAATCATTATTAATATAAAGATTCAAATTAACTCATGAATTCTTCATAATTAAAGTATGAATTCATTTCGATTATGGAAACAGTAGATCAGATCATTTTATTTGAGTTGACCTCAAGATCATACATAGTTTCGATAGTTTTACAGATTGTCGAGAAAAACTCGTGAAATCTTTCAAATACTCATAAGCTATGATTAAAATCCAACTTAAAAATAGGTTAATATTTACTTAAGATAATTGAAAATACAGTCTAAACTCACAAAGTATGAATCACTATCTCGATTATTCGAAAGATATTACTTATTTCCACTATTTAGGAATATTTAAGGTTATGTTTCGAGAAAAAATCAATTCTTGTCTAATAGAGTTAGTGAAATGAATTGAAAAATTGACCTGAATTGTATTTTGAGGAATCATAGTATGGAGTACATTATCCGCATGTATGTCGATTGCACTCGACATAGCATTGGCTAAATTCGATGCATCCATCTATTCAAGCAAATTATTAACAAATAGTTAGCAAACGTTTTCACTGTAGAAACTGATGGTAATGATAGATATTTCGATAATACCTGTAAAATAGTCCCATAGTTATTATAAGTGTAATTTGTTGAATGTTTAATTGGAAAATGACTCGAATCTTGTTCAGTATAGGTTTGCTGTAAAGCATAGTTAGAAGTGTCGACACAATGCTCATTACAAGCTTCAAATTTATAGCAATTGCATTCTGAAGGATTGCTCGAACAATATTCTCTATCTGAATGAAAATTGAAATTAATTGATTATGTTTAAAAATGGAATGGATAGTTGGTTTACCATGTTTTTCTTCATCCATGTAAAAGGTATCATTGGATGGCATGCATTGTATTGAGCAGTAAGGATTAGGGTTTGCCGATGAGATCTCCTCTAATGCTTTGTTTTTACTATCTTTTGAACTCAATCTCTATCAAAACAAAGCAAAATTTAATGTTTCAGTTTCTTCATTACTAAAACACATCTTTGAATTACTTATAAGAAAAATTAATTAAATATTTTTTGTTTTAGCAAATTATAAAAAACTTTTCTTTTATATTCACTATCCTTTTCACTATCAACCAATTTTCCTATACTGTATGCAGTCTTCTAAGCAAGTAATTGTACTCTTATATGTATAGCTTTCTCAATAGATTTCGTTTTTTATTATTAAGACAGTTTATACAGTTGAGTGAATTCAATTCTTTTTTCTCATTTACTCTATTTGTTTGTCTATTGCTAGTAATACTGATGGATCAATCGTTGCAGAGATAGTTTTGCAAATTTACTCAACAACTTGTGTCGAACTTCCCACGGATTTGATAAATACAATCTCTTTGTTATAAGATCGTAAAGTTAGCTCATTTAATATACATGCTTAAGCACAACAATCAGAAGAACCAATTTCGTGAATCGGATTTATAGTACAGGTATTGCGATAAATATTACCGCTCAAGATTCGAAAACTATTACTTATTCAATAGAATTGGTAAATCATAGGCTTTGCACTTCTTTTCAAAAATCCGTAATTATATCATATTATACTATTGAGAATGTTTAAAATGATCATTATTATTAGGAAAATATTGTAGAGCCAATTGCTTAGGGATGGGCTCATAGCTTAGTAAAAAGTGAGTCAATTATTCAAATTATTCCTCCTGGCATTCAAAGAGTGTTTAAGTTGAAAATTCAAATATTGTTCGGAAATATTTATAATAATAATACTTAATTGTTGACAAAATTGCTCTTATTTTTCACCAATTTATGTTCAAAAAATTTTCTCATTGATATTGTAGTAAAAATATAGTTTCTTAAAATCAAACAGACCTGATGTGCTGACGAAGCGATTGAATTTTCAATTAATAATGAACGAGTGATTCCTCTCGAAAATTTGAAAGATGTTTGTCCTACTCTTCTCGCTTCTGCACTTGACTTTGGTTCAGGTTGACAGTGATCATGACTACCTTTAGCCTTTTCAATAAACAATTCTCGTGGTTAAACTTCAATTATCTAATGCCAAAATTCAATCCTCACCTGAAAGAATATAGCAAACTCTGTGTGCCTCCAAAAATGTGTTACTGGGTATCCGCAATGTCCGCGACACGGCTGCACTTCTAATTTTCCATTACATTTTCTATTAGGACAAGGTTTGTGCTGCTGTTTCTTTCTTGCTTTATCACAAATGGCTGGTCTCAAGTGAATTCTGTCGCCATTGTCTAAAATACAGTTTTTATTACAAATCAAGACTCCAAGACATGACTTCTTGAGTATGTGAACGTTATGGTTATTAGTGTTCCTCATCGCCCATCCGCTTGCATGACGTCGTGCTTCTTCACAGTCAGGCCTATAAACAAACCTGCAGTGTCCGTCAGCCCATTCTTGAAAATGATCGTGTGCTGTCACCTAAAAGTTAGTTGATTTGATTTGAGAACTTTTCGGTTTCTTTCTTCCGAACGATTGCGACCTTAGGCTAAGCATAACTTTTAAGTTATGATAATGTAATAATGGTGAGCAAAATTGAAGATAATGTGTCTGACGCTATCCCATCTCAAAGCCAGAGGCTAGAGATGATTCCCCCTTTCCTTGTTATGCAGTAATTTGCGGAGCATTTCTTACAAGTTTAGAAATTTCCAAAACAATTGCGATAACAAGTGTAAGTGCATTGCAAATGTGATTCATTAAAGTGCATTTGTCGGTCATTAGGGGATATAATATAGCAATTATGTGTAATCTTATATTTGATGGAAACTCAAAAACACAACATTTCAGTAGGAATACAATAAATGCTAACTTATGTCCAGTTTCTCTATAATTGCTTGCTTTAAAAATAACTCATAAGTTATGAATAAAAAATTACAATAAAATGTAATTAGAGTTTAGGCTTTTGTAGGTAATCATTATCACCTTTAAGAAAATATGTTAAATAGCATGAGATTCGACTGGAATTGATTTACTTGAGTTAAAACTATACTTTTATGCAAACATTGATTCACTATTAATAAATATCACCTTATTTTGATGAAAACGAGAAAACTAAATTTTGAGCGATTTAAAAAGATCTAAATTGAGTAAATCTTCAGTATCTTCTCAAATAATCAGTATATAGAAAACCTTTATTATTCAGGTGGTAAAAGAGCGTAGATATGTAGAAGTGGGTGCATTTAAAATGAAATATTTTAGCAAATAGTTTAGTAAAGAATTTCATTCAGAATAGATTTCCTTATTCTAATGCTTTGATAGAGTTATAAGATTTCTGCTTGTCTTCAAAATATTTTTTCATTATTATTATTATGCATTGAATATTCTTATGCTTATGATGTTTGAATGCAGAAAATGTGAATAAACGGTGAAATAGTGATCAGATATTAGATAAGAGCTAAACGTTTGACAACAATTGATAGACAAATGACAGTTCCATCAAATGATTTGAATACATCATAAAGAAAAAACTTACGATGCATTGCATCGCATACACTCGTCTCTAACTTGTTGATAAAAGCCATAACTTATTCGCCGCAATAAAGTTTTGAAGCAGAAGAAACTTATTCTTACCTTTGGTATATGATTATCATTGATGTCCCACTCGGGAGTATTCTGTTGACTATTTCCCTGACACATGTTCATTGCATATGAAATGCTTCAGATAATCCGTCTAATCATCATATCTATTACAAAAATTTGTTTGTTTATCAATTTATCACTTTGATTTCAGGCTAAACAATATTTTTTAGTCATGAGCCTAATTAATCACTACTGAAAAACAAGATTCCAATTTGTGTGAACTAAATTACAACTTTTCTTAAACTAACATTAAAGCTTGACTCATATTCATGGTATATATAATCTATAGCTGCAGTGCTTTCTCTTTCAAATATGTGTTGTATATATGGGATGAGCCACGCCTGCTCTCAGGCCTGCTTTAAGGATCTGATTTTGCCCACCTCTATATGTATTATTATTATCCCTTAAATTGCATTTCGTTCAGTACCGTTATAGGAGGAGGGGTTTGCAGCCAAAGACGCAATAATTGTTAATGTTGCCAATCCTTGTGCATAAAACTCATCAAATGCTAGTAAATCTCTTTCGCGGACTTCTTTCAATGTAAGCTTTAATATATTTAACTTTCAATCATTATTTTTTAGTTAACCTAAATAATGAGTAATGTTTAATTGTATGACTAAATCATTTCAGTTTGCAAAACAAGATAATAGCAGTTTAACTTTTATAATGCTTCCACACTTTAATACTGTAGAATACTCTTGATTTGACAACTGATCCACTCTTCTTGACTAGAATATAACGAACCTCTAATAAGTTGAATATCATCTTAAAAGACTTTATTTTATGAGTTCGATAAAAGAGACTAAATTGGAATGGATTTTATAGCAGAGTCCTATCTCTCCATTATTTCTCTGATTATGATCTCTTTGAACATAAACGGCTGCCATGAAAATAAAGGGATCGTTCTCTACATAATAAAAGACTTACATTCTGTATAGAATTCGACTTAATTTAGTGATACGTTTCTAGTTTAACATAAGAAGATAGTTTTAATCTTTTTTTGCCATTTGTAGTGACAATTATATGATACTAACCTATGTTATAAAGTCAAGTTTGAGCCAAAGCGGCAGCTAATCATTTGATGTGTTTTTGTTGCCTCCGTTCAAATATTTAAGGCATCCAATAGAGCGCCATATCATGTGTGGTCTCATCTTTAATCTATATGTTTATCGAATTTATTTTCACGCAAATTCTGAATCGCAAAGTTGTCTTAAATGCTTATTTGAGAAATGTGTAACTTTTTTATCTGCTGTTATGCTCGTAGCGGTTCCTCCTAATTATGTGAACTATTTTTTATAACATTGGATTGCTTTTTAGTTAAGTGATGTGATGCCATCCATTTGATTGCCTTCAACCTCATTCAATAATTTTCTTAACTAGTTATTATTATTATCATGCGAGTCATTGTCTAAGATTAAAGCCTAAAGCAAAACAATAGAGCAATATTGTATCCAACGATGCATTGCTAAGTTGGCAGCGCTTTTGTTTGACTTGTATTAGAGCTAGAGATCATCAAAACCAAACCACATCCCCTCCCTATCATGATCTTCTAAACATCACATCCATTGTTCCACTGATCAAACATATCATCCATGACAAGTAGATCGTCCCTCTTTTGCTTCACTCGAATTCACTCAAATGTATATAAACTTATAGTACTTTCGATTTTTTCAGGAAGTCAGCAGATGTGCGAATTCAATGATTTAATAAACCGATAGTCAGTTTTCTTTATTCATTTATAAACAAACCAAATAGTTTCTTATCTCTACTATAATTATCATGTTTTTTACAACTTGAGAGTTGTTTTAATGCAATCTTTTGGCATTACATTTATTTTGAATATTAATTGTAATTTTGACTTAAATTTGTGGTAAAAGTGAAAAATTATTAATAGAATAATTAATAGATTGAGGTATAAATGATTATGCAAATAACCCTCATTGAAAATATAGTATCTCGTTTATTGATGTGCTGATAGTGTTTATGGCACGCGTATTCTCACTTAAAGGAGATGTTTCGCATCTGTTTCTTGTAAGATAGACTCAAAACTATAGGTCCACTTGTGTGGCATACAGTCTTACTCACATTTTCTTAATAGGCTAATTGCCTTTCCTATCCATAAGCAGTTTCATTCTTCGATTTCAACTTATAATTGTCAATTCAATTTTACCAAATCAGTTATTCAAGCCTTTTAGTCCTAATTTGAAAGTCATTTATTTATTCAAATAGTTATTTATCTTAATTAAATATCTTAATCGATAATTTGATAAAAATCTTGGCCCAAAGTCAGGTCTTGGGAAAATATTCGGCAAAGACAGCATTGATTTGATCTAATGACTCGCGATCTCTGCCACTAAAACCCGCTCATAAATAAATAAATTTCAATAAAAGACTTTATGAATGTTACTATAGTTTCAATAAAATAACATCATTTTGACAAAAAGAGATCTTCTTAAACAATATTTTTGATATTAAAAACTATAGTATTATTTTCAACTTTTTACTTAAATGTAAAAAAGATAAATCATCAGAGATTATAAAGAATTCATAGATGAATAATATTTTCATGCATTCAATTATTAAGATCTCGCCTTAATTTATTTGAATTTCAAATACTTTTTTGATGTTCAGAAAATATGAAACTGAACAGAAGGTAAATAATTTTTTCAAAATTTGAAAGCTTTTGAAAATTTTAAATGATTTTGGGTTTGATAGAATCATTTTAAAGCAATAAAAAGTTATCGCATCTTTAGATGTATTTAAACCTATCAATAGGTTTGAGATACGAAGGAATTTGAAGTTTCAAAATGTGCTCTCATTGATGCGATCTTGAAATTGGGGACAACTCTTACTTCATACTATTTAACAATTATATTGAAATCTAAAGAGTCTTAACAGGTTTCAGAACTATATGAATGCATTTCAAGTGAAATCATTGATGAGTTATCGAATTTTCACAGCAAAAACAACAATATGAAAAAGTTTGCTTTCTATTGGGTTAATTTGAAAGTAAATTGTTCGAAAAGAGAATGA
>JAQFXV010001670.1:0-12655 GCA_034694065.1 Camisia spinifer | reverse complement strand
ATTCGTTTGCATACAAACTTTTAAACAGATATTAGTTACCGGAGAGATATTGACTATATTTCAAATTCAATGCTCTAGTGATGACGTAATTGTTGAGTGAACTTAAAGGAAATGTTTGCAAAACATACACATATTTTATTATTTATTGATATTTAACTATAAGACACGTCACTTTGAGTTAGTATTTTTAACATTAAATATATTTAAAATTAATCAAATTATTAACTAATATAAAGACTAAGGACTGATATAAATAAAAAAAATGGTTTTAATGACAATGATTGCTAGAGTTTCTGATGGTTTACCATTAGCCGCATCTGTTCAGGACGACCAACAGGTATAACACATTCATCTATTAATTATTCAATAATAAAACTAATCAATTGTTGTATTAATAGATGGGTAGAAATATTCTTGAATATCAAAATCAGGCGAAGATGTTATTTCGTAAATTGAATTCTCAATCGCCGCCACAGATGACTATAGAAACGGGTCAATACCTATTCCAGTAAGTCTTTTATCTCTTATTTATATAATATTTAATTCAATTCTCATTATTTTTCAATAAATATAACTATTTTTTTAGTACTAATATTTTTAACGCTATATTTATTTTTCGCGATAATTAAGTTTAAATATAACGAAAGTAATAGATATTTAATTAATAATTGATTAGTTATATAACTAAAGAGTTTTCATTTGAAACACAATTATTATCAAATCGATGATAAATAATAAGATTGAGTTTTAATTATTGTATTTTATATTATTTTTATGAAATTGAATTAATATTGAAATTAATAGTTTGTTTTACATTACAGTTACTTAATTGATAATCAAGTTTGTTATTTAATACTTTGTGAAAAGTCATTCTCAAAGCGATTGGCGTTTAGTTTTTTGGAAGATTTACAAAATGAATTCAAGACTCAATACGGGTCAAGAGTTAATACAGTTTCCAGACCTTACAGTTTCATTGAATTCGGTATTTTTCACTTTAGACAAACCCATATTTTATTTATTTATTCAAATTAATAACTTATGCGTATGTTTTGTTTCTTATTCAAAAGATAATTACATTCAAAAGGCGAAGAAATCATTTATGGACGCGAGAGCGCGAAGAAATTTAAATCAATTAAACACTGAATTACAAGACGTTCAGAAAATAATGGTTCAGAATATCGATGATGTCCTTCAACGCGGTTTAGCTATTAGTGGTCAGCATTTGCGTTATTTGATGATTAATTACATATTTGATGATTAGTTACATATTTTTCAATCTATTATAACTTAATTTGATTACAGAATTGGATAATAAAGCGAGTAATTTATCATTACTTTCGCAAAAGTATAAAAAAGATGCGCGATATTTGAACATTCGGGCCACTTATGCAAAAGCAGCCGCCGCTGGAGTTATTGTTTTAGTTATTTTTCTCTACTTCTGGATTCTATAGTCATTCAATTTTAGATTATTATTATTCTATTATTTTTCTTATTTTAAATATAATAATTGTACAGTAATTTGTAATAAATTTTATTTTTACGAATGTAATCGTGTTGTGTTCGGAACGAATACTGTTCTCATTAAATCAGTTCCGCTTAAAGTTAATACAGGATTGAAATTAAAATAATTTGAATAATTAGGACTTATTCTTTGCTGTGTTTGTTGTGTTTGTGAACACATTTGTTGGCTAAATATCAATGATTCCGAATCATTAGTTTCGATTACTTTACAGCGCAGTTCATCCAAACGCATATTGTTTTGTCGCTTCCATTTTGTTCTTAATTCAAATTAATGTCATCAAACTCTGTCATTCATTTCTATTCAAAGAGTCTTACCTTCTGTTTTGATACCAAGTTTTAATTTGTGTTTCAGTTAAATTGAGTGTTTCTGCGACTTGTCCTCTGTCGGCAACACTCAGATATTTTTGCATTCGAAACTTGCGTTCCAAGTAATTCAACTGAGCCTTAAATCATTACAAATCAACCAATTTTATATTTTTTCCTAATTCAACGGTTAATAATCTATTGAATAGTCACAAACCTGTGTGAAAGCTGTGCGCCGTCGACGGGGTTTCTTCTGTCGATTCATTCGACTCGAACCAGAACTTAATTCATTGGGTTTTATATTTCGAATATCAAGTCCTTCGTTTAGACAAAATTTAATAATTTCAAATTTGCATTTATTCATAATCTGAATCAATTGAGTTGAGTTAAGATAACTTTTAATGGAAAAACTGGCTCAACATTCAGTTTATAATCTTATTTATAATAGTGAAAAATTTATTTTAAAATATAATCAAATTTTATAAAAGCTAACCTTTTGAACTAAATTAAGATCTTTAACAATAAGAAAGATGTTGAATTTTTTAAAAACATTTTAATTTTCAAGATTTAACTTTGTTTTAACCAGTATTTCAATCATAGATGAAGTCTAACAGAGAATATGAAAAGACTCAGATTCTAACAAATAAATTCATAACTTTCTATATTTAATAAAACTTTGCAATTAATATCTGAATTGTTTTCAATCTCTTGTTTAATAAATGATAAAAAAGTGGAATAATGTTTATTTAAAACAAACTTGATTTGAGGTATAATTATAGGATTTTTAAAATAAGATTTATTAAGAGTTAACAAAATTTCGAAAACAGATCGAGAGTTAGAATTTTTTTTAAATAGATATTGAAACTAAGTCAAATCATTGAATGTAACTTTAAATAAATTTTTGATATTCTGGCTCAATAAATAGTGAAACTGACTTAATTTTTACTAGAATTTAAGAATATATTGAAATTGCAATAGATTGAGAAACTTAGGCTTTGTGTAAGAAATTTAGGTTTTGTGTGAATTATTCTGTGAAGTATTTTGAAAAAGATGCCAAAAGTATGAATTAGTTATTTATTAGAAATCTGTTCTAAACTATTAATTATATTGAAATCTTAATCATAGGTCAAAAGCTTTATTTTATGCAAAAAACTGTGAAAATTTTAATTTTCAAGTTTTGGAGTTAAGCCCTTTACAATGGAAAAGGATATTTAAAAAGGCTTATGTGCCGACTCGAGTGATTTTTTCGAGAAAACATTAAAAGCTCTAATGAAATAAACTTATGATTCGAACTAACTTATTGAATGCGAACTCAAAACGAATCTTCAGTCTTCTCATAAGTTACAAGTTATGATTCACATCCAATGCATATAAATCAGAGTACAAACAATGAATGGGGTATTCGTTTTTATTACAGTATTTTGACCATCAACTTCTTAACTACTATATGATTGGTTATTAATAATAATTATTATTTATAAAAATTACTTAAACAACTTATTATTTTTTAGTTGAAAAGTAATGTAATTGAGGGCTTATGTGCGGAATCGTTTGTTTAATAAGTAAAATTTGTACCTCAAAAATAATTGAAAGTCAGAGTATATCTAATGAGTGCTAACTAACCGCTAATCAATAAAAATGACTACTTTTCCACAGTTAATAAATCAAATCACTTAATCCAAAACTAACTCACTCTAATTTATGTAGATGACTTAGTAGAGAGCATAAGCTAAACTATCAACTTTGAAGAGATATGAGTTGTACCTTTTATTAGAATCATTATTATACCTTTAATGATATCAAATTATTCGAAATGTTTATTAATCTTTTAGTAAAAGAAGTGAATACATTCAAAAAGACATACAAGAAGTCATGATACACTTTCAAAATTTTCATATTTCTCTTTTCCTTTCACTGGTTTCAGCTTTCGTTATTCCGCATTCTTCAACATCTTTATATTTTATTATTTGAGTATTGGTTTTCACTATTTTAGACTAAGACTGCTTTAAATATTAAATTAAAATTAGACTTAAAATTTGAGTCCACGGTCTGGCCATTACACTCACTAATGATTATTTACTAAATTTTAATTCAGCTTTAATTTAGAATTACTTATGAAGAATTATTTTTCTATTTTATCGGTTCTTTGTCACTAATTAGTGATGAGTCTTTCAATTTTGATGTGTATTTCGAGGCTTTAAATTTTCCTTTACTGAACATTTTCAGTTATAAACTTTGATTTACTGCTATTATTGATTTCAAATGAAATGTTGACATAAAACTATGGCCAAAATGTATAAAATTTTAAAAACATAAGCTCAAGCTTGGATGAAAAAATAAGGCAAATTGAGCCTATGGATCTGTTGTCCATTTTAAATTATTTTGCTATTTAGAAGATGAGTTAAAATAGACTTTTTGAAAATTTTCAGAGTTTTGAAATATACAATGATCGGAAACCCCTATTTTATTAACTTTTCATTTACTTTTTCATAATTGATGTGTTTAAATAAGTCGGAAATGAGTACATTTACTTTTAAGCTTCAATTATAAACTAAAAATGGACATCCGTTCTAAGACTTAAGCGTTTCTTTTAGTTGCAAATATTTATTAAGCCTTCTTATTGGATAAATGGCTGTTAAATATCATCAGTACTAAAAGGTTAAAAACACGTCAAGACTATTAGCACTTAAGTAATTGAATTTGAACTGAAGGGATACAGTAAAAATCGAAAATAACTTTTTCATAAAACTCTCATGTTTAAAGTTTTCAAATTCTTTGCGGACCCATTAAGCGGGCGGTGGACCCAAAGGCTTCGCAATAATTATGAGTGAAAAGTTGTTGTAATTCAAAATGCTTTGAATGGAATTAATTTGCTTTAAGAGTAAATTAAAGATTCTTTTAGTAGAGAAAAATCTAGCTTAAGAATTAATCAGATATGTTTTGCAAGCAGACAGAAAATCAAGTTACGGCTAATTTATTAACTTATCGATTAATTATTACAAGTTTTATCACAGTAAAGGTCATAAAACAGACAATATTCTTAAGCCTACACTCAAGCCTTCTTCACTCAATCATTTCAATCACTAAATCATTTGTAATATTCCCTAAAATCTTTAGAAAGATGTGAATCAAAACAAAATCGGTATGCATTAAAAATTTAGTCAAAGAATATTAAGGTACAGAATACCCAAATTATCATACAAGTAATGGAGAATAATAAGAAAATTTATTTTAGAATTCAAGTACATATGAAATTATACCCAAACATTTGCATATTTATTATATTTCTACTGTTGAGTAACTTTTAGTTTTGCATATAAAGCATTTGTGAGATGAGAAAAGCTTTTTGATCGCTTACTGAGCTATTGAACATTATTGCCCAATAATTGGAAGGGTCGTAATGTCGTAATGGCAACACCTTTTACAAAAACACGGGTCAACACAATATTGAATTGCAATAAAAGAAATTTATTTTGTAGTTCCTTTCAATTTGTAGCTTTTTCTATTTTGATCACTATATTATTGAATTTTATATACTCTACAAATTTTAGGTACAGTAACTGCTAATCTGAAGTATAACGAAGAGCATGTCATACATATACAGCTTATTCTGCTATTGGGATTCACACGAGCATTCAAATTGAGATGAATGGCACTACAGGTGGCCTTAAATTTCACTTCTGATGAACTAAATATACTTCAGGATCGCTAACTTTATTTTCTTCATACGTTTTGTCCCGATTTTATTTCGAATTCTGTAAGTCTGATAAGAATATTTCTCTATTCATACAGTAGGCGGAGAACCGACTTTTGTCCGAAAAGAGAAACATTTCCATAACTTTACAGTAAAATAGAGATCGAATTCGGAAAACTCATTCAAAAGCTTTTTTACAACAGATTGCAATCTAAAAGCTATTTGATATGCAAATCAAAGGATGAATTGTATAAACTTTACGCTTCGATTGATTTCAATGACTGTTCGCTAAGTAATAACACAAAACGGAAAACTTTAAGTGCAATTTAACTTTTATACTTCAGTCAAAAACTTATTAGATTAAGACATCGCTCGAATACAAATATTACATAAATAATACAAACTATGATTTATATACAAAAAAACAAACAAATCATTTTCATACCTCTTGAGTTTGAAACTTTTGGACTTTTATTTTCATCCTTTTGCTTGGAATGTTCAGGTTGAAGATTATCATCACTTCTATCGTCAACTTTATAGCCTGACTCATCCTCTGTCTGATCATTACTTGTTTGGTCTTTATCTGCGATAAGCGTCAAAATATCTTTAATAAGAAAAGATGACTTTCTTGTCGTATCCATCAATCAATCAAAAATAGAGAAATGATTATCTAAGAGCAGATATAGTGTTGATCGTTGAGCTGATGACCTTTTATGTGACCCTCCATTAGAGTAGTGATAGATCATAACTTTTTGTAAGTTTTGCTTTTAGCCCACCTCACCATAAATTTTGCTCTTCTGGTTGGCTGTTGTGTACGGCCTCTTATAGAATAGCGTTGAGTAGAGCTGACTGTATGAGTGGTGCATTTTTGATTAGGTACACAATTAAACTACTTCGCCATCGGGTAAATTGCTTATTTGCAACTAATCTAATGTAATATAAGTTTATACAAAGCTTGCGATCAAATCCTTTATTTTACTCTTTCTAATATAATTTGCATTCATTTATACTTTTATATATGCATCAAATGTAAAGCATTTATAAAAGCAAATAATGATGTGAATATACAATAAGAGTTGAAGCTTAGACTAACATAAGTTTACTGAATGGAAAGCGAGTTAAGCATTGAGTAAATGTGAAACAAAACATTATTGTGTAGCAAAATTTGTGTGTCTGTGGAGGAAATGTTATGTAAATACGATTTCAACTTCTAGTGATGAGGCGCGGATGTTATCCAGTAATTGTCTTTCAAATGAAATGATTTTCACACTTTCTCTCGCTTTCTAATACTCGATTCGGCACAAGTGAGAGAACAATGTATAGCAGAGTAACAGTAACTGTACTCTAATATGAGTTACTGTATGAAACAAATCAAACAGAGGCCGCATTACCATTTGGAAAATTGGCCAATCATTACGATGATGAGATTGAGAATAGGAAAAGTGTGCGGCAATAAGAGCTGAAAAGCGCTTCAACAAATTGCTTCATTCAAAGAGATGGGAGCAAAAGAGCTACTTTACCCATAACTAGTACTCTCGATTGATTGAACTATTTGTGGTCAACTTACGAATCAATGAACATTAATAGCAAATTCATATCAGACTAATGTTGTCACTGATTGATTTAGATATACTTTGCTCTATATCTATAGAACTTATAGAGATTGAGAATACATAATATGCTTTACCTTTTACTATAGGTCTATGCAATCAAATGAAGAGAGGCTTTAAGGGTATATGCATTTCAAGTGCCAATTATTACTTCAATCTCGAATAATAAGCGCTACACTACTCTTGAATTTAGTGAATTGAAATCATTATAATTTCGAAAAATTAACTAAAGGTTTTCAAAGTTGAGGCCATTATAATTAAACAATTGATTTTGTTTAGAACGAGACAATTATAAACTAGCAGTCAGTCAAGCAGGACATAAACGCCGTAACTATAGATGGATTGCTTCGAATGTCTGAGTAGTGATTTGTGAGAATTTAGACTTCCCTCAGAATTACTATATTTTTGGTTCAATTGCTCAAAATAATCAGTTTCATAATTTTATAGAGAATTTGCTTATTTTTCATACCTTATTAAGCAATTTTGATTTTCCATCATATCCGAAATTTTGATCATTTCGGACACTCTTACGATACTGATTATAAATTTAAGTGAAGATTTTTAGGTTTTTACAAATTTATTGAATTTTTTTAAAGTCAAGTTAATCAAAAAGTTAAGTTTTAAAAGTGTCAACTTTTTTATCTCTTCATAATCCGATAGGGATTAAAATTTTAAAAAATTAAAAATCAAGTTAATATCAAAAATGGCATTGAGTTTAATAATAGTTATTACTCTACTGTATAAATTGAGTAAATAGAAGCGAAATCATTTAACATTTACATTCTTTATCTTTTGTAATTATTCAAACCATTGTTTGAGGATTTTTCAAGTTTAACATTGAAATGATTTTAAACAAGAATACGATGAGAGAAAAATCCAAGGATTCAATAATTATTCTCGTTGAAAATGAGAAAATTAAAAAACAATTTAAGTAAATCAGATATTTTAAGATGAATAATCTTGAATTAGGAAATCATAATTTCTTAAAAGCTCTGCCAATAAATTCATCTAATGGTTCATTATTTTTTAATTATTATTGTTTTACAAATAAATCATGAAAATAAATGGAAATTGAAATTAGAAAATCAGAAGCATTTATGCCACACATCTATTGATGTAAATATTTCCTGATTTATCAAAATAAAAAAAGTTGCCTCGACTGAAGGCCTCGTTAATAATGGTAACTTTGATAAGACCTCTGAAGTGTTCGTTTAAGATTCAATTTAAAGAAAATGCAAGACTGTATTGCATAAGAACTAAACGAAAACTTTCGTTAGAATTCGCTCATAAAATAAAATAATTTACAAAATTATCATGAATTAAAAACTATGAAAATAGTTATGAATTATTTTGAATGTGCGAAATCTTTCATATTTTGTTGGCATAAAGAGGAGCACGGTTAAAGTTATACAGACTTAATTATTGTATAGATCAGTTTGAGTTGAGTAAGTTTTACAGTAATCGTGAGCTCAGTCATGTTCCATCTCAGCTCACACCTCAAGCTGAGTTTGATTGACTATTTATTAATATATTCTCTTTTAAAATTAGAATAATCAGAAAATTAAACATTTGATTAACTTTATTTTCATTATTTGAAACTATAATTTTTACTGAAATTTGATATTTTGATTTTTCAAATTTTTGTAATGTTCAGCTTGAGCTCAGTTCAGTTCAAATTGAGTTGATCTGAGCTTAAGCATTGGTCATCAGCTCACAGCTCAAGTGTTTCAACTCAGCACAGGGTTATTGAGCTGAGGTTTCACTATTAATATGAAAATGCGATTCAAGAGATACACCGGCAGACATGCCATCTGACTGTGAGACCATTCTTATTCTTAGTTTATATCTGATAACTCACTAAAATCTTCACTTAGAATCTCACTAAAACTTCGCGTATTAAAACTGAACAGAGATTAATCAGATGTCCAACAGTTACTTTACTTATTAATGGAACTCAATTAAAACTTATATTTTAAAAATACCAATTCATTAGAAAAATAGAAAATGTTTAAAATGTCCTTTCATTTAATTGTCTTTTTTCTATAATAAAGAAAATAATTTATATTAGTATTAATTATTCGATTGAATTAAAAGTAAGTGAAAATTAAAGAATTTATTTTTAGTTTCAATAAGTTATACAATATCTATGCATATATTTGTTCAGTTATAATAAAAATGAAACAAATTCATCAAAATGTATACAATAATAGCTCTAAATTAATAAATTGATAATAATTATTATGTGCATAAAATAGCTTCTAATAAAACCGATATATAAATTGTTGACTGATTTAAAACAACATTTAAACCAACAGTACATCTGAGCACAGCTTAGATGTAAATGAATATGTGTTCGCCAAACACATTATCAAAATCAGTTGCCCTTAATATGAGTATTTGTAGGGCTATCACAGTCTCATTATCTAATTGATCATCACTTTCAACGAATCATATATTCAACAGTTTAACATTAATAACAATGTTTGTGACACTTTCTCATTAAATTACTAAATATCTGATCGATACCAAAAATTGTGAGTTCACTGGAATTGCGAATAGTTTGCATACAATTTATTCGCCATTTGTGAAGGTTTGCGACATTCTTAAGATAGAATTGAGAGCATCTCCGCCTCCGTTTTGCATAGAACTCAACTTTTTATTGGTCACTTCAAGTCTAAACATTTCCGATTGCAATTCTGCCATTCGGTCCTGTAGTTCGAGAGCATTCTCTGGTTCACTTCCACTTATTTTCAATTTTGTTATTGTAACCAATTCTTCGATCTGTTCATAAATAATTATCAATTAATAAAAGTTCAATTTAATGCACTGCAAACCAAACCTTTGCTTCGAGTGATGAAATTTTATGCTTTAGTTCTGCGACAATCTGTGTTTGTTCGAGTTCTTTGATTCGTTTCATCATCTGTTGTTCTTTCATTTGAAAGTCTAAGTCCGCATACTTTCTCTTTTCTTGATTGAGAGCATTTACTGTTTGTCTTTCTTTCTCAGAAAGTTCTTCAGATGAATCTTTCAATTTATTGATTTCATCGGCTTGTCTTCTGATCTGATTAATACTCACTTGATTTTGAGTCTCTAATTCCATAACTCTTTGTCTCAATTCTTTGAGTTCTGCCACAGCTTCAGCTTCTCTGAGTTTAGCGCTCATGAGTTCCTGTTTGAGTTTATTGATTTCTCCCGAATAATCAGTTCGTTTAACAGCATTTCCGAGCATTTTAAGTGGACTCGAAGTAACAGATAATGATGACTGCAATGAATTATTATTGCCTTCAAGACTATTTGGTTGTGAATTGTGTTGAGACGAATCATTACTTCCATGAGAAGTAGACATGTGTTCGCTCCACATGTGCTGAAGATCTGTTATTTTATGTCTGAGTTCTTTCATACTTAGGTTAGCCTCAGCTTCGCGTAACTTAACTGCTATCAACTCTTCCTGAAGTTGTGCCACTGCATGATCTGGCGGTAGATCTCGGAGACGATTATTAATTTCTTCCAATTCATTCATTCTTTCTCTCAAACCTTTCATTTCTTCGTTATTTTCCGCTTCTCTTAATTTAACAGCAATTAGTTCTTCTTGTAATGACTCAATTAATTGTTGAGTTTCTTGTGATTCAAGTGAGGAATTAATACTATTTGTTTCTTTTAATTCAGTGATAGTATGATATGCTTTTTCGAGTTCATTCTTTTGATCCACTTCTTGTTGCTTAAGAGCAGCCAATTCTCGTTTTATCACAAAATTATCTTCTGCTTCTTGAGCTCTACTGACTTGACCTTGAATTAGTTTATCAGCCAATTCAGCGCTTTCATGCTCTAAATTTTCTATTCGTTGTCTAAGTAATCGATTTTCAGTTCTTAATCTCTGTTAATAATCATCAAAATCAATCTCAAGTCTCATTCATTAACAAAACCATTAGACTTACCCTTAATTCCACTAATTCTTCCTGTTCTTTAGCTTTGATTGAAGAATAATCTTTGGCTAATCTAATGAATCAAATGAATACTTGTTTATTATGTTCGAGAAAATTTTTGACAAAATAAAGTGATCAAAACATACTTTTTCATCTTTTTTTGGTCATATTTTACTTGAATCGAAAGATTTACCAAATAATCGGGATCTGTTTCACATTTTGCGGGCATTTCTTTTTGAAAATATCTGAGCAATCCTTCCATATCAAGTTTGAGTAAATCTTCTTTACATAACAATAAGATAGCAATCGATAATCTAAATATCATTTCAATTCCTTCAGATAGAAAGAGATCGATTACACGATATGCTAAGTGAAGCGGTAGACAAGAGGTGTATAAAGTGAGAAACCAAGACGAGGCATACATTGATGTGTGATAGTTCTGAGACTGAAAGTGCATAAACAGCTCAGGCAATAGTTCCTGTTAATTAATTAAATCATTTAATCAGATAATACTTAATTCAAGTTCAACACATTTATTGCTATTAAAACATCTTTTTAGTCAAGTTTTTCTCAGAATATAAGCCGAGAATATGAAGACGTTCTGCGTGAGAAACTTTTATGAAAAGCGTTTATAATTATAAATATTGATAAAAGGTTTGATAAATACCTGAACCATGCATTCTAATTGATAAATACATAATCCAAGTTCAGCCATAGTTGGTTTATACATCTCTCTAAGCCTGTAGTCTTGCATTAAACATGTAAAGACAGCAAAAGCATCTTCTTCTGGCATATTAAGAAGTAAAACGCCCACAAGAAAGGCACTTCCCTGACAATAACCCACTTCACTATCAAATATTGAATATGCTTTCATAACATTAAACAATCCCTCCTGTCCTGGACTTCCTTTTTCTTTGAAAAAGTCGTGTTCAGGATAAGTACGTGCGATGTCTCTCTTAATAACTTTTTCACACGGAGACGATTGACGTAAATAATCTGAATATTGTTCGCGGACAGAACTGTTGTGAGCACTACATAATAGCTGCCAAACCATTCCACGCAAATGATGTGGAATCCCTTTACGGACCAATTCCTTTATTAATCAATTATTTATTCAAATTAAAAATCTATTAGAATGCAATACCAATAGCTCTTAATAAATACCTGTATTGCAGTTTTCTTTTTGTACTGATTATTCCAATCATTAATTAGTTGTCCCCATAGTTGCCAAACGTCTCTCCCATTTGCCAACTCCTGATCATTACTTTCTGTATTCATTTGTGAGACAGAGTCGGATATTTGGCTGGTATCTGATGAACGACGCGAATGACCTGAATTCGACTGCAACGAGTTTAATGATTTGACATCGGTCTCAATTAACCTGTGAATCAAAATTATTTCATCTGTTCATTGATTGAATAAAAGTGTATACTTTAGTACTATAACAATAAGCTATTATTTTGTAGAGACTATGACTTCACCCGCATTCACATAACTGCGAATGGTTTGAACGCATCAATGAATTCAAATAGTTTAGTATCCATTAAATATGATTATAGCCCCGGAAGAGACATTTGGTGACATTCGTTAACAGTTAGTTCATT
>JAQFXV010001669.1:0-12665 GCA_034694065.1 Camisia spinifer | reverse complement strand
GTCTAAAATGTTCAAAATCTGAAACTAATTTTTGTATCAGATTTGATAAAATTGGATAATTGTTGTTATTATCCAATAAATAATTGCTTTAAAGTAATTACTATTTTGGAGTTTAATCTAAAGCCGAAAACAAGTCTCAATGTGTGAGTTTGTGTCCCCATTAATGAACTAATGGATAATAAATTCTTATAATCGATAAGAATCAGAGAAAGACCTTTTGATTAGTGCATCTTTCGATTATAAAACTCCAAAATATTTTAACATTCTGATTATATGATTGTTGCATTCATTTTGATGGCATTGCAATTGAAATGCTATCATGTTCACGAACCATAATTTATTAAAAATTAATCTTAAATATTTTGAAATAATATTGAATGTTATATTGAAAATAATATTACAGAATTCATTTCGTATTTTCATAAATAAAATTTCAATTACGGTCGTACTCGTGATAAGTATATTATTAGAATTTGCGGATAAAATATAAAATAAATAATTAATTTCTTTATTTCAAAACCAAAAATTAACATGAATTCCAAATCAATATCAGAGTGTCGACTAGTGTTGTTTCGAATGTTGGAATCGAAATAGAAATTAAATGTTAGGAAAAAGTTGTATTAATGAAATCGAAATGCTACTGAAATGAAATGAAAATAAAATTGATATGCAATTGAAATGAAATCTCAAAAAACGAATTATGAAAACGGCATCTATTAAACAACTAAAGGAAAAGCATTTTGATTTTTCAAAATTTCAAAATGAAACTTTTTCAAAACTTAAATAAAATTCTTTGAATTAAAGTAACACTATTGTAAAAAAAATACAGATTTATCGATTGAAATGTGAAAACATTAAAATTGAAATTTTTTCAATTTTTTTCATTCAACTGAAGAAATCTCTGAAATAAGAGACCAAATATTATCAAGAAATATCAATTATAAATAATCAAATAAGTTAAATATAATGCGTTCAATTTATATTATAGGAAAACTACTGGCATTTTTCATATTCATATATCAAATAACTGTTTTGATGATAAGCTATTTTAATTATGAAACAGTTATTGATCTTCAGATTGAGAAAGTCTCTCAAAATTCACCTGCGATAACATTCTGTGGGCATTTACTCAGGAATGAGATTTCAAACGAATCAAACTATCATAAAATTGCGAACCTATTATTCAAGTCCCTCAAGTGGACACATCTTAATAAAAATTCATCTGAACCAGTCATCAGTATTAAAATGAGACATAACTCTCAAACTTGTATAACGTTTTATAGCCAACTTTTAGATGATATGAAGATAAATGAAGAATTGATTTTCTCCAGATTCAGGTTTGATTTCAAACAACTAAATTCTTTCATATATCCGTATTTAGATATAATGGTTCACAGATTTAAAATTCCCCCAAATATGTTCGAAGGCTCAGTTAGATTGAGAAAAGGACTTATTTATATGATTAAGTTTAAGTCTGTTGATGAATATTTACTACTCTCTTCATATCAAACCGACTGTTCTTACTATGAACAAAATTCCTTCATAAAAAATTCACCGAAATCTCAAGAAGATTGTTTTGTAAAATATATGCAGGAAAAAGAGTTTGAAAAATGTAGTTGTTATGGAAAGTGGTTTTATACTCATAGCCCTAAATCAAGTTCGACCAAACTCATATCAATTGGAGAATTAGCTTCAATGTAGTTCGGATTCGATTATTTTATGCTCATTTCTAAAAATTTGATATCATTTTTTATATGGATCATGACTATGAAACCCGAATTAAGAAGAAGATATAATTTAATTGGACCTTTCTCTATTAAATTGAAAATTATCCAAAATTATATTAAAGTGTCCTTCGGTATAATTTTCACATTTTTGGTTTTTTACCAAATGTTCGAAATAATTCAAATGTATTCAAAACAAGAAACTATTACACGTCTTATGATATTGAACGAGACAATATTACCCAGTATAGAAATAGACCCCAGTCTGTTTACCGTTGATATTTTAATCAAAATTACACCTGAGATACGCCATGAATTCCAAAAGATTACAGACAAAAATGAGAAATTAACAGTTGAATCCATTCTTAAAATTTATAATGACTTTTTCATACAACTTTTGAATGAAAAAAGATTCAATGATCTTGAAAAATATTTTAACTATCGAACCTTTTTGAAGTCATGCAAAATCGTTTTAAATACAGGAATAGTTGACTGCCCTTTTCCTGATCTGAGGATTTTAATGACACCACATTTACAGATAAATTTTAAACATTTTTTCTTCGGGAATATGAATGAAAGTTATAGAAACTTACAAAGTGTGGCTTTTGAATATGAAAGTAATTATGAATCATTTCAAGGTTGTTTCAACCTTATGTCGGATACAAATAAAGATATATTCAGTTTTAGACCAAACACGAAAACAGATTTGTTTTATAATTCATATTCTATAAAGAAAAAGAATACAATCAAATATAACTGTAATATTACTTCTAAAAACACTATAACATTTTCTGATTATTATACAATTGATTGTCGAATGAGGTGTAAAATTAATTTATTGATTGAGAAATATGGATGTCTAGTAAGAGGAAAATTATTCTATTATATCGACTTAAATGATAATTTAGAGCACAAGAATCCCAAGTTTTGTGATAAAAATCTAGAAGTTAATGAATTGTTTCTTTTAAATCTTTCAAATATCTCTAATGAAAAATGCATTATTGGATGTGATTTTCAATATTCTGAGAAATTTGTTGAAACTAGTGATACGAAAAACTCGACTAAATTCAATTTAATTCCGATAAATTTTCCTCATATAAGATATATTGAAACATTTAAAACTGATTTCAATCAATTGATATATAATTTGGGAGGAATTATTACACTTTGGTTCGGTTTATCACCTGTTTCGGCAACTTATTCAAGGAAATACATTTTCCTTATAATTAACAAAATAAAACAATTATGCATTAAATGGGATTTCATTCGTTCAATAAATGTTTTCTCTATGAATAATATTCTACTATTTATAGCTTATTCAAAATTCACATTTTTAAGGTTGAAAAATATCTGTATTAAATTTTGGAAAAATTAATTTTTAAAATTCATGATAACATTTTCAAATAAGTATCTCATTTATTTTCATTATTTTATAAGAATATTTTTCGGCATTTTGTCATTAATTGTTGATAATACACATTTTGACCGCTAATAAATATTTAATTAAATACCTCACAAGTTTAATATTTAATAATCTCTATTTTTAATATTTAATATTTGAATCAAAATTTGGAAACAGTTGTTCTTTAAAAAGCATATTTAGTCAATAAAATCGAATATAAAGATCCAGAAAATTCAGGAAATTCGAAAACCGATAACTTGTTAAATGTAATGTTACGCCACTGCTTAACATTTCTAATTGAAATCCCAATCGCTTAAAAATAGAGTTTATAATCACCAAAACTCGAATGATTCTTAAAGAACTTTTTCTCACAAAGTTTTACAATAATTATAGTGAATAATTCGATTCAATTAATTAACTTATGCGGAGCAAAATTGACAGAAAAGTTAATTTTATTATAACTTTTTTATTACAAATCGAATTAATTTGAGATTTTCACAATTAATCAATTAATTATCAAAGAAAAAAACAAAATTAATTTTAAATCGATAGCTCGCTCCTGTCGGTAGCTTCGCGCACTTTTGTCTTCATACCTTTCATGAGGTTCTGGCAGTTATTTTTCAGTAAAAGGCGGGCTCTTTTTTATTTTTTTCGACGAGTACTCGGTATTTTTCGGCAGTAAATCCATTCGTATAAACTATTCTCTTCAAAATATCCCAAAACTTTTCAATCGAATCAATTAGAGGGCCATTAGGGGGGTTTCAAATTTTGGGCAATATGTCTGCTAGAGTGTCATTCTTCACTAAATTGGGAATAAAACACTAAATTTGGATCTGTTCGGTATAGGTTCATGAATTTCACTTTTAAGGGGTTGAGAAAATAATTTTCCTGATGGAAGGTTAACTTAAGGAGCGATAAGTAACGCGCGGTGCGTGTCCTTCTCGAATACCAAAGAGTTGGAACATTTAATATTTTACCGATAACTGGTCAAGTTCTCGTTGGATCAGGTCAATCTTAGCATCCTGACATCCAACTCTTTAGTGGCCGATATTTTAGTTTTGAATGATTTATTAATTATTTTGATTGTATGGTTAGACAAACAGATAAATAAGCTTTAAAATGATATATCACACTAAAAGATGCATCACGTCTATCGAATTCGAATTTGATCTAAAATATTCTGTCAATTTTAATCCGCACGCGTTATTTGAACTAATTTTTAGATAATAATACTGAAAACGAGAATAAATTTTGAAAAATTAACATAATTCTTAACAATTAGAATTATTTTTATTGAGTTAATCAAAGAGTTTATAAATTACTATTTATTTTAATGAAGATTAAATGGCTGTCGGAATAAATGGATGGGAAGTTCTGTACAATGATTTGAGTCAAAGTCTTTCATATGTTTCTGTGCCTAATAATTGAATTATGATTTATAAAATTAATTCTTATGCCGTAAAACTATCACTTGATAAGACATAATACTCACTAAATAAAGAATAAGTTGAATTTGTTTTCAGTTGACATCTCTTCATCATCACCAATATGTAAGGGATAAAAAGTTTCTTCGGCTTCAATATATGACACCAATTGTGTAAAATAAAGCATTTCTCAGTTTTCATTTAAATCATATTCATTTATTTCAGCTAAAGATCAAATTAAAATTCGTTAATATATTTTTTTCATGAATAATTTTTTTTAATCAAATGAATGAATAAAAGTACAAACTTTGAGTTTTTATATCACTGGTAACCCATTCTAATAGAACTGATTTAACATTTGGATCATTTAAAAGGTCGGGAAAACGATTATCCAATAGTTTTATCAATAAATCATTTACACGATTGGTTCGAATCGGTTGAGATTTATCTGTTATTATTATCTCATCTCTAAATCTACGTATGAGAAGAACGGGTCCATTATATAGATTGAGATGATTTTAATTGTTTAGATTGAAATAGTTTCGAATTATTTTTTGCACCAAAGACTCTGATAATTGAATTTTAAAAATTAAGTTTGAGAGCAATCAAATGAATATTAATTTAAAATGAAAGCAAAGAATTACTCAGAATTTGAGGCAAAAAGTTAGTCTTTGCCTCAGATAATTGTAAGATATGATCAAAACATGCGTCCAAAATAATTCCTTTAATATTTGGGTATTTGATTGCAGCCCAAGTGGTAGGAAAGCCACCGATAGACCAAACAATAATATGTTATTTGACTTAAAACCCAATCTATTGATTGCAAACTGTATGACAGCATCGATAGCATTGATCTGATTCTGAGGAAATGGCAATCCTGTACTTCCAGCAAATCCCGGATGATTCCAACCCAATACTGAATAACCGGCTTTTAAAGGAGTCCATAATATTCCAAATTCATAGAAACCACAGTTTCCATCACTACATATAACTAATGTTTGACCTAAAATTAATATTTATATCACATTTTTATGCTTTATATAATTAATCCGATGAAAAAAGTTTAATAAGAAATTGCTTAAAAATTGGGAAAAATAATTATAATTATTTGAGTGAATATTAAAACGAAAAGATAGAAAAAATATATCTTAATTGACACATAAAAATAATAAGGCATTATTCATACCATTTTCAGTTTTAAAATTTGTTTTACCGACAAAAATGCAATCGATATGATTTCCATCGCATGCCAACAATTTATATCTCCGTTATGTTCTTCAACTAATTTAGTTCTGCCATCAATTAAAACATTATGAAAATACATTTTTATGAACCAAAGAGAGCCCAGTTATAAAACCTATCGTTCTATAGTATGGGCCATAATATAACTCAATAGATCGCAGAAAATAGACTTTCGAAAATCTAGTCTAAAGTTGAGAAGTGTTGGTGTGTCCAATAGTTCCGAATTATGCCAATTAAAATCTATCGGCCAGTGATCGAAATCAAACTCGAATCGTGAAAGTATGAGACGTGCGAAACCACGGCTTTGTTTTGCATTATTCAATATTCGAAGAAAACTTCTATAGTCATTATCAGTGAATCGTATGATTCCTCTAATAATAAAACCTCCAAAAAATACAACTATAAGCGAAATCGCCATTTTATTGAATCAATAAATATTATCGCTCCAAATATATCCAATTTTATAGAGAGATATCATTAATAAGATTATTATTGGACTCGAATATATTGCAACCCAACTAAGAATTGAAACCAATTTAATTGAATTATTGAAATAGACTTCAAAAGTAGTTTCAACATATTGTCGACCCTTTAAGTTAATTATTTGAAAATCAATTCATTTATAATTATAATATCTAATCAATAACTAATAATTGAAATTATAATTTATAATAAGTTAATAACTACTAAAAGATATGATAAATACCGGCAAATCCCTGATTCTGAAGATCCTATAAAGTGGCGGACCATTTAAATAGTTCCAAAACTCAATCAAACCATTGAATGCCATTTAGTTTAAACCAAACTATAGTATAATCAAAACATGCCTATAATTATAATTAGTTTATATTAAGTCCCGATTGTTATCACGTGAAGCTATTGAACACTATTTAACGGCAATTAATTTTAATTTTTGGTTTGTTCCAACTCTTATTTACTTAACAGTGAACTAAATTGATCTTAAAATAGTTTAAAAATAAGCTTTTATTATAAACCGAACGTTTTGGTTCTAAACTGAGATCATATTTAGGGCTAAGATGTTAAACATTATCTTCAAGTTTGGAATTAAGTTATATTCAGATTTAAAATACATATTAATAAAAGTTATTCTTAAGTCGCGTGTCATTTCTTGATTATAATTATTGTTAGTATTTCTCTATGTTTTTATATTAAATATATGGCAGGAATTCAACTGTATTTCTATTCAGCAAATAATTCTTATGAACTTTTATAGAAATTTTTTTAAATAAAGTTAAGAGATTGTATCTATTCATTTTTCATTCATCAATAACTTATCAAATTCTTTTGGTTTTGTGCGGATTTTCAAACATATTTTTGACTAGCCTCGGAGCCCGTGCACATTCAAAATTCGGGCCTATCCATAAATTACACCTTCAAAAATTTTCGACGTAATTTATGAATTGACACCCGTTGTGAAACCTAAGGGTCATACTGGTTCTAATGATACCGGTTTTATGTTTGTATCATGTCCAGGAGCCGAGTCTATAGCCGGTCAAACAGACAGACTTTTGAATAATATAATATAGATGTTAAGTTTCAATATTCAAAACTTTATTAATACTTCGAATTTCATATAATTTTATCCTAAAAGGATCTGATTTCCAACTTTGACAGCAGTTTTTAATGTAATTCATATTTATTTCAATTCAAAAATTGATTTCATGACTAGCAATACATTTAATCCTAATATAATTCAAAACTAACAGAAAACTAAAAAACTAGTCAATCGTCAATTGAGTTGAAGATAAATCTCTTTAAACTTTCGACTGATTAATGTAATATTGTTTGTTTTCTCCAATATTTAAATATATTTATAGTTCTAATAAAGTAATCAATTGAGAAAAAATAAAATAAAGTTTGCAAAGTATTTATGATTAAACTTAAAATATAAGTAATATATTTTTCAATTCAAAACGAGGCCTAAAATTGAATACTATATCAAAGTCTTTCTATTTTCTGCTCTCTAAAAATGAATATTATAATATTCAATATAATATTATCTAATATTTATAGTATTTTTTATTTACTAAAAGTTAAGCACTAAGTTTTAGTTAAATTAATTCAATTTATCGAATTTTTTGCTAATTTTATTTGTTTGTAACCACATCGGGGTCGAACTGTACATTATATCTCTTTACATTGTGATAATGCATAAAGTTACGCTAAATAAGGTGGTTGGAGGTTATAAGCTTAGCCTAACTTCGGTAGTTCAGACATATATAAAAGTGCATTACATAGGGTGGGTGTAAGGTTACAAAATTGCAGTTTTAGCGTAACTTTATTAAAGTATAATTCATAATATAAGACATTTTTTAAAAAATTTTCTGTAAAGCGCTCTCTATCGTGAAATACATACATGTTTTTATTGATTTATTAGTAGTTTAAAAGATATAGTGAGAAAAACAGAGATTAAATTAACATTAAATTATTGAAAAAATTAATAAAAATTAATAAAAATAAATCAATGAATGTATAGAAAACTTTTAATTAAGTGTATTATTTCATTGTTGATAATAATAAGTTATGAATCAACTCAAACACCGCTTAATAATAATAATAAGTCGATAATAATTGAAAATAAAAATTTGTTTAATAAGAGAAATATTGATAATAATAATAACAGTATTAATAATGCGGTTAAGAGTCGGGTCCGGAAAGCGAATCTGCCTGACATCATCGGTATACGAGTCGAGGGCGGGGAAAAAGATGTCTGGATGGGAGACAACAGCGGATCAGTTATAAAATCTGATACTCAAGTGATTATAAGATTATTTGGACTCAATTTAAATTATTCGGGTATTGAAATCGGGTTCACACCGAAAGCCGGGTCCCGAACCTCTATATGTCAGCCAAATCTGTTCGATATTAAGACCAATTATATTAATAGTTATACCAGTTTTGCCTCAATTAGTATTACAGCTGATGGTAAATATTACTTATGTATCACTTATGATAACGCCGGGAATGAAGATAATAGAGTTTCGGATAATAAACAAACGGGTAAAACATATTTCTATGTCAGCGATGCTGAAGACGAATGGATGACAATCACAGTCGAGTCAAAGATGCTTCCATTCGGAGTTCAGATGCTATTAATTGGTGTACTTTTGGTAATGTCGGGACTCTTTTCTGGTCTAAATCTCGGTTTAATGGCTTTGGATAAGAATGAATTACAGGTTTTTATAGTTAATATTTCAGTAAAATCTCTATATTTTCTATTATATATCTGTTAAATGTTAAGGTGATCGAGAGATGTGGTACAGAACAGGAGAAAAATTACGCCAGAAATATAGCACCTGTCAGAAAACGTGGCAATTATTTATTATGTACTCTATTATTAGGCAATGTTTTAGTCAATTCGACTTTAACTATACTACTGGACGACCTCACGAGTGGTATCGTGGCTGTGGTCGCGTCCACGCTATCTATTGTCATCTTCGGAGAGATAATACCACAGGCCTTATGCTCAAGACATGGTCTCGCAGTCGGCGCGAGAACTGTTTGGTTGACATATATTTTTATGGTCGCGACGTTTCCGCTCTCTTTCCCGATATCTCTAATTTTGGATAAAGTGTTAGGTATTTATTAATCCTTTTATTACTTTCTCTTCGGGTTTTTCTGTAGTTTATTGTCTTGTTTTTCATTCAAATGATACTTAAGTTTTTATTGCGTTTTTATGAAGTTTTTATTATTTTATTGTTTATAAATTTTTTGTTTGTCAAACACTTGAGAATGTTTTGAAGACTTAAGTATTAATTAAATTATTTTCTCGTCTCAAATATCGATATTTGATTTGAAAAGTTTAGATAACATTTGTTTTTTAAACATTATATAATTAAAAATATATTTTTTAGGGGAAGAAATCGGTAACGTTTACGATAGAGAACGTCTTATGGAATATATTAGAGTTACGAAAGACTACAATCGTTTAGAAGCAGAAGAGGTCAATATAATTTCTGGAGCACTAAAGCTGAAGAATATAAAAGTGACAGAAATAATGACACCAATCAGTGACGTATATATGTTGCCATACAATGCGATTCTCAACTTTGAGACACTCAATGACATCAATAAGAGTGGATATTCACGAATCCCTATCTATGAGAATGAGAAAAGTAATATAGTGGCTATTCTTCACGCTAAAGATCTGGCGTTTACTGATCCGGACAATAATATGCCGCTTAAGACTCTGATTGAGTTCTATAAACATCCGCTTTATTTTGTTTACGAAGACGTCACTTTGGATGTGATGCTCAATGAGTTTAAACAAGGTTTTAGTCATTATTTATTATTATTTTTACTTCTATTTTCAACTCAAATTAGCGTCAAATTAGGTCTAAAATTAGTTTTTCAACTCTTTTTTGACTCAAATTTAGTTTATCTCAACTTTTTCATATTCATTTCTAATAAAGTTTGTAAATTCTCGAACTTTTGATTAGATTAGAAGTTAATTAACTGTCAGTTTTATTCTCATTATTATTGAGAAAGTATTTAAAACTATTTTCAAAACTGTTGATAAAGTTTTTAATATTATTTTTTATCAACACATTAGAGCTTAAATACTTGAGAAACAGAAGTTTTAAATTAAATGTTTATTATTTTTAATTAATAGGTAAGTCACACATGGCTTTTGTTCGCCGTATTAATGATGACGGCGTTAATGACCCATATTATGAACTATCGGGTGTTGTGACTCTCGAGGATGTAATCGAAGAACTAATTCAAGCGGAGATTAATGACGAAACGGATGTTATTTGTAAGCAGTATTTCATAAATATTATATTTGTTTCTAATCTCATATTCATTAATGAATTTTTTACTACAATTCTTACGATGAAATTTCAATCATTTCAATACAACCGGATATTTATATCAGTTCTCATTATACAATACGATATCATGTTTATAGACTTCTAAAATATCAAACATTTCAGTGAATAATTCATTGCTTTTTATCATTAATTGGGATTAAATTTTTATCTGAATTACTGTTTATATTGTCTTAACTTAAAGACTCTTAAAGTTCAATAAAGTTAAGATTAAGTCTAAGTAATAATTCTTATCTTATAAAAGATTTACTGAAGTATTAGTGACATAAAAATTTAGTAAAATATACACTTTTTTATCTCATTGAGTCAATCGAATGATCGAAATTCCAAGAGTTATTACACTTGTTATTATAGATAAAAAGGGTCGCACTCGAGTGGCCGACATCCGACTGACCGACATTTCGCAGAATTTAATAAATTAATCATTCAAATTCAATTTTTAAATTATGAATCAAATGTGATTTTAATTCAGTTTTAAACGTAGAATCCGGATATTAAATCCATTTGTGTCTATCTATTATAGATTTTTTGTAAAAAGTGCTTTTCTAGACAAAAGATGCATTTTTGAGCACATGTCTAGAAAAACTATTTTTACAAAAAATCTCTAATAGATAGACACAAATGGATTTAATATTCGGATTCTACGTTAAAAACTCAATTAAAATCATATTTGATTCATAATTTAAAAATTGAATTTCAATCATTAATTTATTAAATTCTGCAAATGTCGGTCAGTCGGATGTCGGCCAGACCCAGACCCAGACCCAGACCCAGATAAAAAGAATACAAAGTACTTAATAATTATGAGATAAGATTAAAATGACATTTGACTCATTAATATTGATCTCTTATTTTTTCTGACTGATAGCTGATAATAGACGTAAACAAAAACGCAAAGAAGTCCTCTCGAGACCTAATTATTCGGATTTTGTGCGTCTGAGTGGAGAACAAGAGAGTCATAAACAAATATCATCTCATTTAGCATTAGCGGCCTTTAGATATCTATCGACTTGTAAGTTAACAATCAATTTAATAATTAATCACATATTTGTTCTCATCTATAAAGTAATAATAAATTAAATTTGTTAGTTGTGGAGCCGTTTAAATCGGAGTATATATCAGATAATGTATTAAAAAAATTGATGTCTACACGGGTTTATTACGACATGAAAATAGACTCAAATCAATACGACATACAGTCCGAAGAAATACCAAATGAGCATAATTTATACACCTGTGGAAAAGCTGCCGATTATTTCGTATTAATATTAGACGGAAAAGTGAGGGTCACTATCGGTAAAGAAAACCAACAATACGAAGCCGGACCGTTCGCATACTTCGGGGTCTCAGCTCTTAAGCTCTCCCAAAGCGATAAAGATAGGATTTCGGTTTCAAAGTCTTCGAGTTTGGGCAGACTTTCTATAACTGATGGTAAGAAAATGTCTATTTATTTAATTTAAACTTTCTTTTAAATGCCTTTTGTATGCCTTTATACTAGTGGTATCACAACAACAGTCGACAACTGAATTTGGATCTAATATTGGTTATCGAACGTCACTAACAGACGGACCAATTCTCTCAAAAGATCAATTTATACCTGATTTTACGGTCACATGTCTTGAAAATACAACCTATATGAAGATCACTCGACCCATATATTTTAGAGCCATTCGGCACACAATTCTTGAAAGACAACAACAATCCGGTAATAAACAAACCTCTGATAATGAAGACGACGGCGCTATTCATTTGGAATTTGATACGAATTCAGAAAATCAGGCCTTAGTTTCGAGTCATTCTTCGGCTAATTTAATGCCAAGAAGAGGTCGGTCTAAAAGTGAAATACAGTCTAATTCTTCGACTTCTAAATTGCAACTGAGTGGAAGTGATGATCGTTCGGTCGATTCTTCGAGAGCCAGTGTTTCTACACCTGAGGCTCAACTTCCAAAATATGATGAATTAAGTAATAGTATTAATAAAACTAATTTAGTTATTGATAATAATAATAAGAATGATAGCAATG
>JAQFXV010001668.1:0-12666 GCA_034694065.1 Camisia spinifer | reverse complement strand
TAAATTAATATCGTCTCTCATGCTATTCCATGTATCCCTAATAGCAACCCACAGACAATCACTGTTTCTGTATATTCCTCTATGACTTAATTTTTTCTTCATTAGATGCCAAATGTGTTCAATAACATTCATGTCGGGCGACTTAGAGGGAAGAAAAATATTATTTTGCCCCATATTATCATTGAACCATTCTTGACACATACGAGTTGTGTGAATTGGAGATCTGTCTTGTATGAAAAAATAATTATCTCCGTATAATTCATTAATATAAGGCAGGACTAAGATATCCATAACATCGAGATATTTAGTTTGGTTAAAATTGCCATGAATTCTATGTATAGGTCCCAATCCATTAACAGTCATACACCCCTAGACTGCTACCGAACTTCGGCCACAATTTTTAACAAATTGAATATTTTCTGTATCAAAGCGTGGGTTATATGCGCGCCAAATTATTTTTGAATGAGGTTTTCCCGTGACAAAAGTCGATTAATCGCTCCAAACACCTCTGTCCCAATGGTTGAAATTAAGATATTCATTGGCAAAATTTAATCTCATATTTCTATGAAATGGTATCATTTACTCCTTTCGTGCAGCCTTACATGCCTTTAGTCCGTTTTCTTTTAAGTGATTTCTAATTGTTTCGGCCCTAACATATAAACCAGATTCGTTTAATATATTGACAGTTGATTTGAATGGATCAACTTTACAAAAGGTGATAATATTGATGTCATCATCTCTCGCCGTAACACGTGGACGGCCAGATCTCGGCAACACTTTAACCGAACCTGTTTGCGCATAACGTATTAACCAGCCTTCAGTAGTTCTCTCGTTACAACCGATAGCTTCACTGATTTCCGGAACAGTATAACCACTCGCAGATAATGTAATTATTAGCCATCGTGTCTCTTCTGATAATTGTGGCATTTTTACATATTTAAGGGAAAATTGTTTACAAGTGTTGTTTATGAACTTTTTATCACTAAAACAATTAATGCAAAAGTTCATTATTTTGTTTTGCCATAAGTCAGACCTAAACTTAAGTTTATAAAAGTTTTCAAAATCTTAATCACTTAAATATTAAAGTGATCCCTAAGTATGTTAAGCGCGAAAAAGCTCTATTTGACGTATACTTTTTTGTCCGATTGTACAATTATTCGTATTTTATTTTAACTGGCATTTTAGTGGCAACAATTATTAATGTAAATAAATATTTTTGATAAGTTGTCAGTTTTACCAAAATAATTAATATTAATATTAATTTACACCTAAATTTCAGTTAATAAATTGAAAAGAAGGCACGAATTTTTATCCCTTGAATTCAATCAATTTTAGTTCCTTCATATTTTAATTAACACTTTTAATTTAAGAGTAGTGTTGGTTTCAATTCAACACAATCAGTTATCAGTCCCATAAAATCTGCAATAAAAACTGGAGTAAATTTAAAAACTTGATTATAGAATTACGGATAAAATATGGAACAGTAAGTTCAGTGTCACCCTATCAACAATGGAAAAAAAACACAATGAATGTTTGAGATAAAATTAATTAATATTAACTATTTTAACAAATTCTCAAATAGAAATAATAAAACATTCTTTTTATATGCTCTGAGAAGTTGCATCTTTTTATGAAAAAATTGATAACAGCATTTAATTTTGATAAAAGACAACTTTTAATTATGTGTTAATATATGGGTAAAATAATAAACACTTGAAAAAAATTAATAATAAATAAATAAATATTAATTGATTTAAAAGTTATCAACAGAATATTCAAAGTTCATCATTATATTCATTATCAATATCATCAATATTATCAATAACATTAAAATGATTACATAAGATAAAATTTGCGAATAAATTACCGCTAACTTGAATAATAACAGAATTTTCTAAAACACTAATAACAGTGATGTCATTTTTCATATAATCAATTATTTCATCAATTCTTCCACCAGAAAGATTACCCGCCATATCATCGCCAGTTATTTCTGCAGTAGCTGTGAAATTGAATTTCAAATTTTCTACATAATGAACAAATGATTCAATTATAACTCTCGAATAAGCTGAAATCTCAACATTTTTTTTGACACAGTATTCATGCATATAATCAAAGATTTTATTATTCTTAAAAAGAGGTGATTTATATTCGAAATTAGATTCCAATTTTTCAAACCCATCATTTTTGGTGAGCAAACTCGGAAGCCTTTTATTAATAGATACATAAGTGAAAAAATCCAACTTTTGGTCAAACTCCCAGTGAAGCTTTTCGCTAATTAATTTCATACTTGATATTTGATGAGTTATTTTCGAAGAACTCGTATTATTGACATAAGTCGGAGAAATTAGATTTAATCTATTTGTATGATTTCGAAGTGTGTCAACACTTGGAATCACATAATTAAATGTATTGATCCTTAAATATAAATTAAATGCCGAGAAAAAACTTAAATGCGCTATATAATCATCCATTAAGTTCTCAATAGCAGATACATATTCAATACCCCAATCATATTCATAATCACTAATAAATGATAAAAAATAGGGGTATTTTTCATAACATGACTGAATTATATATTGATCATTTGAAGTTGAAATTAAATTAATTTTATGTGGATATGTAGTACTCGTATCATTCATTAGTTCGAAACGATAGGGCCAGTCATGAGTGAGATATTGCTGAGTGAATGTGTTTTTGATTTTGAAGCATTTGTCGAACGGCTCTATTTGAAATGTATACCAATCTTTGATTGATGTGTTGTAATGCATGTCTGTTGTCAGGCCATAACGTGGCGGCTTATCTGAATTTATTCTTCCATCACATCTAAAAAAGTAACCATTTCTGTCTCTTAAGTAATACTTTACTCCTGTTTTTAAATTTGTTCCGTTTATTTCAGAGAATTTTGGCGATAATACCTTTTGTAACATTGCGAAAAAAATTCTCTATTATCTAAAATTTTCGACTAATATTTTTGATTAATCTTACCTTTGATTTACTTAATTTTGGTTCATTTCCTATCGGATTATTTATAACAACTTTTGTAAATGAAATGATGAAAACTATAAATAAAACTGAATGTAAAATATGCATAACTTTATATTCAAACACAATATTTTAAAATAAATTATTCAAATGTAAAATGAGAACTAATTTGTCTACAATATGAATAAATATGTGCACAAAATTTCATAAGTTTTTCGCATTCTTTTATCATTATGAGATCTGGAGTGTGTTTAACTGCTTTACCATATAATTTAATGATACTTATGACGAATCTAATTGAGGATCATTTGATGACATCCTTATAGCTTAATATTATCAGCTCGTTAACCACGTTATCTCTGAGATGTAATAAATGAGCGATCATTTTTGTCTTGTAGAGTCGAGTATTGTTATCATTGAAAAATATATTTCTAATATCTATATTATATTATTCAAAAGTCTGTTTGTTTGTTTGACCGGCTATAGACTTGGCTCCTGGACATGATACAGACATAAGACCGGTATCATTAGGACCAGTATGACCCATGGGTTTCACAACGGGTGTCAATTCATAAATTACGTCGAAAATTTTTGAAGACGTAATTTATGGAAAGACCCAAATTTTGACCGGGCTTTAGCACGGGCCCCGAGGTTAATGTTTTATATTAGCCTTTTTCAATTAAATACAAAACAAAATCAACTTTTCACTTTAGCCCTGTTCATAATGTTAACCTTCATGTATCGATATATTGCAAGAGTCAGTTAACTTTATAATTAAAAGTATAAATATAACTTCAAAAATATAAATATGATAAATTTATTGTAATTTAATCTTGTAAGGTTATCAATTTAAGCTTTATAATGAATTTAATGAAAAAGCGGAATGTATCAATAGATGCAAAATCTTAGTTTCATGATTCGCAAAATCACAGTTTTGTGATTCTAAAAATAACTTCTTTAAGCGAAAATCAAATAAAAAACAATTGAGTTTGACAATAAAAATCAAAAAATACTCATTAACATACTTAAATTATTTGCTTTCATTTTAAGTAAACATTTAGATTTTTGTTAGTTCTATTTTTTAATTTTTTCGATGAAGATATTCCATTATTTCAAATAAATTCGTCATTTCAAAATTGTCTCTTATTTACATTTTTATATTGACAAAATTATTTAGCGCTATTCTTTGAAGGTTTTATCACATTTTAAAAGTACGCTATCGTTCATAAAAGTTTTGAACACCTATTTAATAATAAAATGGATGAGTCTCAAAATTAGAGCACATCTAAAATTAAGTCATAGTAACATATATTTTTCAAATATCTGATGCATTATATGGCCTTTTTATGGGAAAATTTTACTATTTAATTAATTGACGCAAGAGGATAGCAATTAAAAAGATGTATATATACCTCAGTCTAATTCAGAGAGCTTTTGTGTAGATGTAATGCAGGAAGAAATTGATAGTTTAATAAATTGAAGTTCAAGGGATTGAAATATTAAGAAAATTTGGTCGAAAAAACTACTAATAAATAGATTTTGTGACATAATGATTTGAAATGTGTGTCAACAGTAATCATAAATATTTTATAAATAATTTCAATGCTAATTATCGCAGAATTGAATCAATTTTATTTATAATTTTTGATGACAGTTAATTGCAGTGAAATGAATTTTAATCACAATAAAAACACATTTGTAAAAATATTTTATCTCAAAAATAAAATTTTATTATGCATGTCAGTAGGTTTTCTCTAAAAATTAAATAAATGAGATATCAAAATATTCACTAGCGTTATGAGATCTTCGATGAAAAACAGCTTTTTTAAGAATGAAATTTATTATATTTCTTTCGTTATTTTATTTAATTCAAGGTTCAGACCTCAACCCGATATTCACCAGAAGGTATTTAGATGTGAGTAATTGTACAGCTTTAGAGAAATATGAAAATCAGTGTTGGGAAGAAACTAACAATCGATGGGAAATAAATGCTGAACAGAATAAAACATCCCGACAATTCTGTTGTTCAATTTGGGATTATATGCTTTGTATGCTTAAGAAGGCGAGAAAAGTATGCAATGAAGATGAGTTTGTTGTTATTTTGGAAAACTCTATTCTGTCACAGAATCAATTAGAAGAGAGCGATTGTTTTGATTATTTACGGGACGCGTTATTCGATTGTCACTTCTATTGGTATAATTATATGATTTTAATACTTGGCCTCATTTGCGTTCTGGTTATAATTGTTATGCTTATTAATGATAAATGTCGACAAAACAAGAAACCGAAAATGTTTGAGACTATAAAAGTTTTCATTTAGTTATAAAGATAATTCTTAGATTTTATATGACTAATATTGATAACTTATTATACTTGTTAGTGTAATATAACTTAATGTTAATCTAGAAATAAAATAATTACCAAACTGTCAATTGAGTCAAAAATCAATAAAGTGCGGGCCATGGGTTCTAACTTTAAACTTTAAAATTTTAACTTTTGTTTAGATTTGTTAAAATTTTGTTTGGAAGCATAGCAACGGGTTTTTAAGTGTTGCAAATAGAAGAACACTCTTATTCAATTACACAGAGCTCTTATTCAGCACTTCACGCACTTCACAGAATTTCCAGTTCAATAATATTCTCAATGAATTGCGTTTTGAGTTGTGATTAGCTTTGCTTTATGAAAATCACAACATTTATGAACTTAATGTCAATAATTCAGACTATAATTTTCGAGTTATGGCTCTATTCATAAGGTATTCCTGATATCTAATTGACTTATCTTTGAATTCAAACACTCAGAAAATTTACAATTGGTTTTTGAAAACTATTTATGCATTTTTGTCAAGTCATGACAACTTATTGCTTATTAAAATATCGAAGAATGTTTAGTAATGTGCAAATGAACCATTTGAAAAATCACATAATTTAGAAGAATTTGTTTAAAATAACTTGAATTCAAAATATTTTTATCACTTTAACGGGACAGTATTCAGAAAACTTTTAATTTAATGAAGACTTTAATGAAGACTTTAATAAAGAGTGTAAATAATTCGAAAGTTTTGAAAATTTTAATTAAAAAGTGTTATTATTTGATTGATTTGAATTTTAAAAACTTTGTTTAATTACTATTTGATTCAATCAAATCGAACTTTTATCTTAATGGAGACATTATTGCCATCTATTAAGTACTTTTCTCAAAAATATAGAATGAAGTTTAAAAATCATAGATTAGATGTCAACACATTATTCATAAATTGAAATATCATTGACTAAAAATATACAAAACTTTGAATTTCTAACTTTTGACTTAAGCCCTATGCAATGTAAAGTAATATTGTATAGGGCTTATGTGCAGACTCGAGAGATATTTTTGAGAAATTCTTCAAATATACGGATCAAGAATTAGATAATGATTTGTATTATTGTGAGACTTATTTTGTTAATATCTTTACTCTTATTTTGAAAGTTTTATCAACACTTTTATCGTATTTTCATTATTTTTTTCCAATTTTAGCATTTTATTCAATGCTTTTCTACATTTTAATGATAATAACTTTGTTTATCCCAAAAATATTAAACTCCTTCACAAATTATTCTGACTTTCATTCCAAATACATTCTTATCTTAAGAACTTTTATACTTTTAAGTTAGAATAAAAACTTTTAATAAACATTTGAAGCCTTTAATTATTTAAAACTCTCAATTGTTAAGGTTATGGTTATGACCCGTCATGTAATATAAGAATAGGTTTATTAAACAGCGTAATACATATTGATTATGTATTACAAGAAAAACTAATTGAAATATTTAATGAATATCTGTTTGCAATGGCATCGCATTCATGTTATTGAGAATCAGAAGATACAGAACTTCTTATATTAAGAGAAATTTACGGACAAATGGGTTTCTATTCTTCAGCACAACAACAAACTCAACCACAAAATACTTCCACTCAAGCATACGATCAGAACTTTATTGAACAACAATTTGATAATCAATTAATTCATACGAATTATCAGTGATTTAATTATTATTTTCTTTTGTAAATCTCTTTAAAATCTCGACTTTTCTCATTTTCAAGTCTTTATTGAAATGATGTATAACTTATTGACTCTTAGGATGAAAAATAAATTTATAGCTTTAGTATTTGTTTTCTTAATAATAACTAATAAAGTGTTTGAATATAAATGTTGTTTATTTTGTATTTTTTACGAAGTATTTGTGATAAAATTGGAATTCAATTCAATTGAAGTCATCTTTTCTTTTTTAAAATTTTTTACTCTTATGAGTATTTAAATAAAGTTTTAAATTCAGGATAATTAGAGATATCAATAAGATTTTCTCTAAACATGTACCGGTTCTAATCATAAGCATATTTTCAATTGTTATTAAACTAAATCTATTAGTATTCGAATCAAATTGAGATTAAGATAACTTCAAAAGTTTTTTGTCTTTCGGTTCTACAATTCTAATGAATGAGTATTATATTTATAGATCATTTACTTGAGACTTACTCTTAAATGACTTAAACTTTTCGGTTTCAATTTCCTTAAGTTTAAAAAACTGAAGATTTGTTTTGAATTAAGATTTTCATAAAGTCGAAACTCGTCATTAGTTCATTCTTGGGCTGAATGTAAACCTTTTTCTTTAATTAAAATATTACTTTGTATTGGGTTTTGACAAATAAAACTCAAAAAACTTTATTTAATATAATTAATTAACTGTTGTGAAAATAATAATCATAATTAGTTTAATTAATATGAATATAATTGTAATATTTAAACCTATTGAGTAATGGTTTAATTCCTTTTGAAGTTTACATTTGATAATTTGAATGAAACAGTCATAAGTTCAGTTCATTAAAGCTTTGAATGATTTCTCAAAAAATCTCTCGAGCCGGCACATAAGCCCTTTGCTATAATACTTCACATTGTATAGGGCTTAAGTCAAAAGTATGAAACTCAAAATTTTACAGTTTTTGTAAGCAAATGATAATCTAATTTATAGAACATGTGCTGACATCTAATCTATGATTTTTATACTTTTATTTTTTCCAGAAAAGTAGTTAAATAGATGGGAATATAGTCTCAATTAAATTAAAAGTTTTCTGAATATAGTTTCACAATTTTGATAGATTTGTCAATTTTCTATCTGAATAATAATAATTTTGCGAATTATATAAAGTTATTTGAAACAATATCTTCTAATTTATATGATTTTAAAAATGGTTTATTTGTTAATTACTGAATATTCTTTGATATTTTCATAAGCAATAAATTATTAAGACATTACAAAAAGGCATAAACAGGTATCAAAAACAGACATGAATTTTCTAACTGCTTGAATTCAATACTACAATACTTTAATAATATAGAAAAAATTGTAAATTGCTTTTTGAAGATAAATTTCAGTTATTAATGTTATTCTATAGCAAACATAATAAACAAAAACTTTATTTCCTATTGAATATTTTGATTACTCATCTTTTAATGATTCACAAAAACTCATTAAAGAATTATATGATACAAATAATTCCAGAGGAATGTTATTATAATTAGTTGACTAATGAATTTGTTAGTATGTCTTATGATATATTATTCAATTTTTAAAAAAATATAAATAACAGTTCATCAAAAAATAATTAATTCAATGAGATTGTGATAGTTTTGAAAAAATAAATTCATAAATAATTTAAATAAAATGATTTGAAGCACATTAAGTAAACTTTCAGAATTTCGTGTTAAGAATTACGTTGATTCTGACTCTATAAGGAATAGGATAGAACTGAATCAATATAATTCTAAACACAAAATTTCTTCCCCTTCTTCACTATATTTTGCAATCCGTTCGTCTCTATTAATGAATTTCTTACAAGTCATCCAAAAAGAAGATTATAATCGTTCGCAGTTTTATATTCCAGAAGTGCCGGTATGTAAAGGAAAAAGTTTGTAAAATAACGAATATTTTAAAAGTAATAAATTTTTAAATATTATTCAAATAATTTTCATTTCATAACTGATTTGATGCCATATTTAAAACTTTTCTTTAGAAAAACAAATAAACGAACTAATGAAAGCACAGTCATTATAATAACATTTACATTATCATAATTTTTGCACTTCAATGCTTGAATAAATTGTTCAGTCAAACCATGTTTATTTATTCGAGGCTTTTAAATTAACCAAATTGCTTTTTTTAAAATTTTCTTTTGGTTAAATACAGCAAAGTTTTGAAGAAAAGTTCAAAGAGAATTCTTCAATGAAGAAAAACATTCTTCAACTATTAAATAATCTTATGAAATATTTGCTGAGAATCAGATATCAAATTTTTTTGAAATATTTAAACCATGATGTTTGAAATCTAATTTTAAATTTAAATTGTGAAATCCGGAATTGTATTTAGGATTTAATTGCCTCAATTTCACTGAATTATTTTTAAAATCAATCGACGGCTCTTGGTTTAAACTTTTTTCAGCATTTAATAAGTTATTAGTCGATGGAATCCATGGCGTAAGTAATGAAAAATTGTTTACATATTTTCTCAAACAAAAGTTTGTCCAATGTTTTTATTGTTTTTATATTTAAAACAAATAAAATAAGAGAGCAGTAATCATGTTCCCTATCAGTACAGCAGTTCTAATATTCTTATTGATATCTCTCCCTGTCAGCGAACAAACGAATACTTCGGTTTCAAACAAAAGTTCATTGATGTTATCGAAAGTTAACAATGATTTTGGCTTTGATTTCTTTAAATTATTGACAACAGATAATGATATAATATCTCCGATATCACTCTTCTTTGCATTTGGTACTATTTCTTTAGTTATTTTTAGAAAACTCAGAAATAATGTTGAATTTTTGATTTAAAAGTTTTGATATTTCATTTCATGTGAAGGTATGCTTTATAATGGAGCCAATGGTCAAACAGCTGATCAATTGAACAATTTATTAGGTTTTAGGAAAAATAATATCAGTGATGAAGAATTAAATGAAATATTTAATAAATTATTGATTCAAATTAGTTCAGAAATTAATAGCTATGAGTTGAATATTGCAAATCGGGTTATTATTCAGAAAGATTACAGAATATTAACCAATTTTATCAACTCTTTGAGAGATTATTTTAAGGCTGAAATACAAACGGTTGACTTCGTAAACGATGGAGAAAATGTTGTCAATGATATAAACCAATGGATTAAAACGAAAACCAATAATAAAATTGAGAATTTATTCGACGAACCGTTCGATTCAATGACTAAACTCGTAATTGTAAATGCCGTTTATTTTAAAGGTCAGGGATTTTTTGAAAATCATGAGTTTGTATTAATTTTATTATATGACAAATTCAGTGAGTATTTAATAACTCCACTTTAGCCAAATCAAAACAAATCATAACAATACTAAACATTCAATATTTGAATTTTGTATTTCAAAAATAGCATTTTTGTGACCTTCATTGAGTTTTATTTTAAATGTGTTTACTCACAAAGCCTAATGTCTCTGAATCAAATTTAGAACTCAAGTTTTGCTGTCATATTAATGATTCATTCATTACTCGTCACTTTATTTTAATAATTATTTGTGTTTACATTTCCAATAGTTCTTATTAAGAGTTAGTCAATGAACGAATCATTGATGAAAATTACTTAATCAATTTTTATCAAAATTTGATGAAACTTTTTTCTTTTAGAAAATCATGAGTTTTTAGTTCAATGAACTCAAAATTCAGTTGACCAAGTCTTAGATCCACCATGTCCATCACCGATTTACTTTATTTCTTCATTTTTTATGACAGTTAAAACAGCTTGAAATGAAGGCTTCAAAAATGCTCTGAACGATACACATAATTCACTTAGTATTGCGAGTGAACTTGATTTGGAATAACTTACTTGAAAAATTCGACACCTTAAGTCATAGATATTTTGCTTTAATAGATATAAATATTCAAATAACTTACCTTTATTTTAAATTAATTTTTTCAGGTGATTGGATGAATCAATTTTCAGAATCCTCAACGCATGAAAGTAGGTTTTTCAATGATGGCATAACTTAAACAAAGGTCCAAATGATGTCTAAAAAGCAAGAATTATGTAACTAAACATCTAATTTAGAGTTGGATTCAGATCTACTCGAACTTCCTTATGAAGGGAATGACTTGAGTTTGGTTATTGTCCTGCCTCGAGAGCGAAATGGATTACAAAAGTTGAAATCAGTTATAAATGAAGAGAAGTTGAATTTAGCAATAAGTTCATTAAAACTTTCTAGATTGGACTTGTGTTTGCCTAAATTTAAGATCGAGCAGAAATACAACATAAAGTCAGTTCTTGTTGAAAATTTTGCTCTCAATGTATTTACATTTGAAGCCGACTTATCACGAATTAATGGACAAAAAGGTTTTTATGTCGATGAATTTTTGCATAAAGTAGTTATTGAAGTCAATGAAAAAGGTAGTGAAGCCGCGGCTGCTTCTGGTGTTATCTGTAGATCAAAAGGATCAAAATTATTCATAGCTAATCATCCATTTTTGTATTTAATACGTGATAAAAGAAATGGTATCATTCTGTTTTTCGGACAAATTAATCGCTTGTGAAATCTTATCTAAACTATTTTAGAAGTAAAATTTTACAAAAAACTTCGCAAAAATGTTAGTCAACATAAATTCATAATTATTATTTTCAATTCATTTATCCTCTGAAATATCAGACCTTATCTAAGATACATTTGAAGAATTCTTTATACAATCTGCGAATTAGATTGAATTTCAAACTTCAAGATATTTGATTAAGAATAACATTGGATTAATAAAAACCCATACATAACAATGTAGTTTTAATTGAAAATAAAATATTTGAATTGTTTGAGCTCACAATTATTTTCAATATTTAGATTATATTTATTTTTCACTTATTATATGTAATTTATTTATTTACTTTAAAATCTTTTACATAAACTGAGAGAAGTTGATGAAAAATGAGTTAAATAGAAGATAAGTTTTAGAATTCTGAATATTTGTTCATTAAGATAGTATTCGAAACAATGAAATGCATTTTTGTATTTATAACTGGTATCGAAAAAGTGCTAGAACTCCAAAAATTAGTATTAATGTTCTTTGAACTGTAGATTTGGACAAAATATAACAGTAAATATTCGTTTAAAATTAATCCTGACTTTTGGAGTTCTGGCATTATCTCTTCCCGCGATACCAGTTATTGCAACCTTTGTATAAATACAGATTATCTCAATGAAAATCTCAATTATTTTATTCGTCATACAATAGAGACTTTATTGCAATGTATAAATTATTGGATTATAATGTTTATTATCAAATTATATGGTATTTGTTTTTCAATAATTATGTGTTCAAATTAATCTTCATAAATAAGTTTGTTTAATTATTGAGGTCAATCCACGATATTTTTAGTACAAAAAATGGTTAACCAAGAAAAATATTTTGACTGAATGTTATATAATTGGTTATCACTTAGTTCTAAGGTTCTTATCAAAAAGCGTTTATCATAGCTTTATCAGTATTTGGCAGTTTTCGAAGTACACGAAGCACTTCCTCTTGAGTGATAATAACAAATTGTGTTATACTGTTGTTCATAATCTCTTTCCAATTGATTCGCATAATTATTGTCACATTTTCTCGCAATCTTTAATCTGCAGCTCAATTGATCCCA